>CALNHX010000714.1:0-294959 GCA_940337035.1 Agriotes lineatus | reverse complement strand
TCAGCCACATTATTTAACCTAGTGCTTGAAGGTATAGTCAGAAAAGCAGACTTACAAGGTACAATAATTAGTCGAGGAGCACAAGCAATAGCATATGCAGACGATTTAACAATAATTGCCCGGTCCAGAAATGAACTAAGAGAAAAAATCGACAGCATAGATAAGGAGGCAAAAAAGTTTGGTCTAAACATCAACGAAAACAAAACCAAGTACATGCAGCTCAAAAGAAATAAAGAAAACATAGGAAATGCACTACAAGTAGGAAGTTACAGTTTTGAAGTCACAGACACATTTAACTATCTAGGCACAATGATCAGCATACGTGGAGAAGGAAAAGTGAAAGATCGCATTCAAAAGGGAAACAAAGCTTATTTCATTAATAAACCACTTCTTAAAAGTAAAAACTTCAGTAAGGCCACTAAAATTAAAATTTACAAAACACTGATAAGACCAATTGTAACCTATGCAGCTGAAACAGTTGCACTAACAAAGAAAGAAGAAGAAGAATTGAGATGTTTCGAAAGGAAAATCCTGAGAATAATACTAGGCCCAGTTAAAATGCAAGATAATGAATCAAGACAAATGATGAACCACGAAATAGATAAAGAAATTAAAGGGGAAGACATAGTACGGTTCATAAAAGCGCAGCGATTAAAATGGCTAGGTCACATCATGAGGAGCAGCCCTGATGACCCCATAAAACAAATTACGGAGTGGAAACCCATTGGAAACAGAAGAAGGGGCAGACCTCGAATTAGATGGTGGGACATGGTAATGGCAGATATAGTGGCAATGGGGATCAAAAACTGGAGGGGTGCATGTAAAGATAGGAAGGTATGGAATAAAATCACTGAGAACGCCAAGTCCAGTAACAAGCTTTGAAAACGTGAAAATAGAGGAGTGATCCACCTCGAACCAGGATCGTGTATCCTTCGTCAGAAGGGGCTATAATCCTTCGGGATTTAGAAGCCGAAAGAAAGAAGAAGAAGAAATGAGAAAGAAGTTGAGAAACTACTAAATTCTATATCCCACCAGAAGCACATGTACCAATTTATTTCAATATGTCAATTTTATTAACGATTCAATGGAGGGGGGATTGGTGGTTGACTCTGTTTACACTGACTTTAGTAAAGCATTTGACAGGGTTAACCATAAATTACTATTTGCCAAATTAAAAGCTTATGGTGTTGATGGAGCTTTACTTGCATGGGTAATTTCTTTTGTAAGTGATCGGGTTCAGCAGGTGAATGTTACTGGTTTTAAATCGTCAATATGTACGGTCCCTTCTGGTGTTCCTCAAGGATCCCATTTAGGACCTTTTTTGTTTTCATTATTTATAAACGATATTGGACTATGTTTAAATTCAAATTATCTTTTATTTGCGGATGATCTAAAAATTTTTAAAAAAGTTGAATCATCTGTGGATTGCATTTCCTAGCAAAAGGATCTGGATGCTCTGGCGCAATGGTGTACAGTCAATGATATGCATTTGAATATTGATAAGTGTAAGCATATAAGGTTTAGCAGAAGACGTGATGATGTTCTCTTTCAATATTACATTAACGATGAAATTCTAGAGAATGTTTCAGTTATTAGAGATCTGGGTGTTTTATTAGATAGATCCCTATCTTTTGTTAATCATATTGATTATATTGTCAGCAGAGCTATGAGACTGTCGGGTTTTATAAAAAGAGTGACAACAGGTTTTACAGATGTAAGATGTCTGGTTATGTTGTATGTATCACTTGTACGGTCAATATTGGATTACAACTGTATTATCTAGTCACCTGTTTATAATATACATATTGACAGGATTGAACGTGTTCAGCGAAAAATTGTCAAAGCTCTTTGTTTTAAAGTTAACATAAGACATGAAGATTTGGATTATAAACAGTTGTTACAATATTTTGGATTTCACCTTATGTATATACGAAGACAGTATTTTGAATTATGTTTTGCTTTTAAAGTGTTAAATGGATTGATAGCCTGCCCGGAGATACTGTCTGCTTTTAACTTACGTGTTCCTGCATTCAATGTCAGGTTACAGCATATGCTGCTACAAGAGTATCGCCGTACCAATTATTGTAATAATAGTCCTCTGCAACGAATTGTAAGAACTGTTAATAAGACAAATAAAGCTGATATTATTGGAATACCATTTAACACTTTTATTAGGCATATAAAATCTTTATTTGATATGTAACCCAGCAACCCTGCATGCATGTTTTTTTTTCGTTACCTACTGTTATTTTATTTTCTTTATATGGTAAATATTAAGTTTTGTTGTATTTGGCTGTTTTTTTAGTATAATATTGTAAATGGTATAATCCGTTGAATAAACATCATTATCATCATCATCATCATCAAAATCTAAATCTACTTGTTCTGATGGCCTTAATACAATTTTATTATATATCTTTTGCCTTTATATACCTCCATATGTTACCCACTTAATTAATTTTTCTTTACAAAGGCATACTTTATCTTCATTTTGGAAACAAGCCAAAATCAAACATTTGCCCAAGGTTGCTGGGCCGAGCACATACAAAGATTTGCATCCTATAAGCTTGCTTCTGACGCTATCAAAAGTCAATTACGGGGTCATATTACAAGGTACGATATTTTCCAGCCAATGCAATTGGGCTTATGCCAGTTCATAGTTGTGCTACAGCTTTATTAAAAATCACTGATGATATTTTTAAAGCTACTGATTGTGGTCTATTTACTATTTTAGTACTATTGGATTTTAGTAAAGCATTTGAAATGACTAAACAAAATTTACTTCTAGCTATTTTGCATTTTATAGGACTATCTTCAAATGCAATTCAGTTAATGAGAAGCTATTTAGCCGATCTAAGTGTATTTTTGGACGGGGTCTTTTCTGGGCCTTTGGTGTTAAGAGTGGGAGTTTCACAAGGCTTGATATTAGGACCACTTCTTTACATTGTCTACACCAACAACTTTCATAATCCTATCTCTAACTGCAAATTACATATGTACGCCGATAACACTCAATTGTACTAAGTATTTGTTTGATATCAAGGATAGTTTAAATGCTGCGAATATAATTAACACCAATTTAATGCGCTTAGCTGAAATATCAAAAAGTACCCACTTGTACTTAATCCAACAAAAACTGTTTGTATATTGTTCGAGAAAAAAGCTTCAATAGCGGAAACCGTAACTATCACAATTGATAGTGATCTATGGACTATGTAAAGAATCTGGGACTAATTATTGATGCTGATCTAAGGTTTGAATCGCATGTGAATAAATGTCTACAAAGGCCTTATTGTAATTTAAAATTGCTTTATGCTAATCGCACCTTTTAACAATAGATTTAAAGAAAAGATTATGTGAAGTCATCGTGCTTTTTCATATGACACACTGTGATGTTGCTTACAGTCCATGTTTAACAGCAGTGGCAGATAAACGAACTCAAAAATTGCAAAATGCCCGTATGAGGTTTATACGTATTACGTATATTGCACAGACTTCTTGGGCTTAATTGGTTGAATATGTACAGTCACCGTTTGCTACATTTTGGAATACTATTTTTTAAAATTATTAAGGATAAATGTCCTAAGTATTTATATAACATGATTAGTTTTAGAACAGATGTACATGATCTTAACTTAAGACATAGGGGATTAATAACTATACCCTTACATTCCAATTCTCTGTTTCAAAGGTCATACTCTTATTAGATTTCTAAATTCTGTAATTCACTTCCCCTAAGCTCAAGTCAGATAACTTTCAAAAATTCAAACAGGGGCCCAGTGTTGTTCTAGCCAGTAAACAGTTACTTATATATCTTTTGGCATTCCACATTTAGTATTTTTCTAACTTCAATACATCTAGGTTAAGGGGAAGAACAGGATACCTCCTGAACTGCCTCTGGTGATTGTAATAGCTTACTCACTGAATAAATAATGTAATTATTTATGTATTTTCACAACTAGAAAATCCACCAATATAACATTTGAGAATAATTATTATGAGTTATTAATATCCACAACATCAACATTTTATACACGGTGATCATATTTTAATACAAATTTACAATATTTCAAATGCATTTATTTTATTCTCAAGTATTTTTAAGAAGGATCTGCAATTAAAAGAAAAAGTAAGAGCTATCCTACGAGAGATTGAGATATCAATAAAAATGGAAGAGGAAGTAAGAGAGATAAGGAGAATTGGAAGAAAGATTAATGGAAAATGTAGACCGATTTTAATGGAATTAAAAAACTGCACAAGGAAATTTGAGATATTAAACGCAACGAAGAAACTTAAAGGAACAAAACTTTACATAGAAGAAGATTACACGAAGAAAATACAAGAACAAAGAAAGAAATTGGTAACGCACATGAAGGAAATAAGAAACAAGGGACATCACGCAGTAATCCGATATAACAAACTAGTCCCTCAGGGATCAGAAATCTTATTACTGGTACGGGTTCGGCGACCCCGAGGTAGCCGAGCAAACTGGAGGCAACTTTCAATTGATGAATTTAATGGCTCTAGTTGTAACCCTTACCGAAATAACTGCTTCGGGTGGAGGAATCGGCAGAGGTAGGGCACTCTTTTGCCCTGAGGTGGAGAAATCGACCTCTAAAGGCGGATGAAATATGTAAATGTTCAAAGGCATAAGAATGCAGAAGGCAAGAGGAGACCACTGCATTAAAGGTCCATATGGAGTTCCTTAGTAAAAATCATCATGGCAATGTTCAAAACTAAATATACCGGAGTTACAAGTTTCCTAATCGTATCTCCGGGGGGAACAGTGATGAACAAAGTTGTGAAATTATTAAAAAGTAATATAAGAGCTATGAGTATTGCTATCTGGAATACACAAAGCTTATATGCACCAGGAAAATTAGCTAACGTAACAGCAGAAATGAAAAGACTAAAGCTGAGTATGTTTGGTATCAGTGATGTACAATGACCAGGTTCTGGAAAATGCAGGCAATGATGACACAACCCATAGATACGGTGTTGGTATTATAGTAGAAAAAGAAATGAACAAATCGATAATAAGTTTTACCCCATATTCCGTCAGAATTATAACGATACAACTCGATTACAAGAAAGGAAAAATCAACATTATTCAAGTGTATGCACCGACAGCGGACAAGCAAGGCGATGAAGTTGAAGATTTTTATGAGCAATTAGACTCTGTTCTGAAAGCTACTAAAAAAGAAGACGTCACCCTAATTATGGGTGACTTTAAAGCTAAAGTTGGCAAAGTCAAAACTGAAGGATGCACAGGAGTATATGGGTTAGGACAGCAAAACGAGCGAGGAGAACAATTTATAGAATTTTGTCAAAACGAAGATTTAACAACAATGAAAACAATGTTTAAATTACCAAATTGTAGGTAGTATACATAGAGATCTCGGATGGATAACAAGCAAAGAATTGTAAGAAACCAAATAGACTACGTTATAATCAGCAGTAGATTTAAAAATTCTATTACATCGACGAAAACTTATCCCGGAGCTGATATCGGGTCGGATCATAATCCAGTAGTAGCAGTATTAAAAATTAGATTGAAAAACTAAAACGCAAAAGTAACAGGCAAAAAATAAATGTAAAATAACTAAATGAAAACAGCATATTAAACAATGCACAAGAAAAAGTTAACCACAATCTCAGGAACATCAAAGAAATAAATAGAAATACCGAAAACATTCATGAGAAATGGAGAAACATATAAATGTCATTATTAAAAGCCGGAAAAGATACATTATCTCCAAGGGGAGTTAAGAAGAAAGATAGGATGACAGATGAAATTCTCAATCTGATGGAAGAAAGACGAGATTATAAAGCTAGAAATGAAGAAAAGTACAAAGAACTAAATTGAATGATTAAAGGGAGAGTTAAAGAAGTCAAAGAAAAATGGTTATTAGTTTTGTACGACGAATTAAAAGGCCAACCTATATATGTAAACGAGCATATGACTCCCTATTATCGTGAACTGTTTTATGAGGCACGGCAGAAAAAGGAAATGGATGGTGCGGATAAAGATAAGAAAGTGTTTAAATATGTTTGGTTTAAGAATGGAAAACTTTTTGTGCGTTGCAGTGATACGTCGGCTGTAATACGTGTTCTTACCTCCAACGATTTAGTGCGGCAGAATAAAGAAAGGTAAATCTTATGTAACACGATTTCTGTTAATTAATTGAAATTTAAAAATGGCCAATTTTAATTTAAACCTAAATTTGCAACAAGAACTTGCCGAATATGATAATTTTGAAAATATTGTTTTAGATAATAAGTTAGAATGTAAGGAGTTATTAAAACATAATGAGATCAATATATTGCAATTGAACATACGGAGCATTGCTAAAAATTTTGATGAATTTTTAATATTATTGCATTCATTAGATAAAGAAAATTTAGATGTCATTGTCTTAACAGAAACATTTCAAATTATTGCTGATAATTTTAATATAGACGGCTTTTCAACACATTATAACAATGGAAGTATAAACAGAAATGATGGCGTAGTAATTTTTGTTAAAAATAATTTAAATGCTATTGTTACAACAATAAACTCTTTAGAAACCCGTGTAATTCGAATAAAACTTGAAAAGCTCAATAAAAAGTATGGTATCAGTGCAGTATATAGATGCCATAATATTGAAGTTCAAAATTTTATAGAACAGTTGCGCCTTTATTTGCCGGAATGTAGAGAGAACAATGAAATATTTCTTGGAGACATAAACATTGATATTTTAAAAACTGATCGAACAGAAAGTGATTATCTGAATGTGATGTCTGAACACGGGTTCAAATCTGTAATCAACAAATGCACAAGAGTAACTAATGACACGAAATCATGCTTAGATCACGTTTTTATAAAAACACGGCAAAAGTCTTCTGATATTTTTGGTTTAATTTTGCGGACTGATATCACTGATCATTACACTGTAATTTTTAGTATAAAAAATTTAATTTTTGAACGTCCTAGAAAGGTTAATCCACAATCAACCTCACAAATTTTTGATAGCTTAAGATTTTTTAATTTAGTTAACTCTTTGTCATGGGACGGTATATTAAATGAGCAGGACGCAAATATTGCTACAGAAACCTTTATTGATACTCTAAAAGCGTGCAAACAAAAATCACTCAAAGTAAAAAACAATAATTCAGTTAATTCGAAAATGAAAAAGCGTAAACAATGGATTACGCAAAATTTAATAAAATCAATAAACATTCGTGATGCCTTAAAACAACGCGTACTGAGAAATGAATGTAATGTAGAACTCAGAAACTATTATAAAAATTATAGAAATATTCTACAAATGTGCATAAAAACAACAAAGTCGCGATTTTATAAAAATAAAATAATGCAGTCACCGAATGACTCAAAGCACTTATGGAATACAGTTAGAGAAAGTTTAAATGATAAAAAAAAACATATGGAAATTAAAAGTATAGTATTGGAAAACGGTATAGAAATACAAGATGAAAATCAAATAGCAAATGAGTTTAATAGACATTATTGTAGTATAGGAAATCGTATGGCAAACATTCTTATCAACAAAAACAAAAGTAAAATATGTAATGAATTACCAAATACTGTGAATTCCAGTACACTTTACCTTAGCCCTGTGACAAATCAGGAGATAATAAATGAAATTGACACCTTAAAAGCAGGTAAAGCTGCTGGCCTGGATAACATCACTGCTGAGAATCTAAAACAAATAAAATATCTCATTGCTGATCCTCTTCAACATATAAGTAATCTGATCATTTCCAGTGGAATTTTTCCTAATGTCTTAAAAGTTGCAGTAATAATACCTATATATAAAACTGGATGTAAAAACACCATATCAAACTATCGTCCTATAGCGTTACTCACGAACATAACAAAAATTGTAGAAAAGGTAATAAAACGCAGGCTAATGTCGTTTTTGGAAAAAAATAACATAATATCAAATAATCAGTGTGGTTTTCGAGAAAACAAATCCACTGAAGATGCAATTCAATTATTAACTTCAAAAATATATGCCAATCTAGATTCTTCAAACGTCTCAGCAGCGGTGTTTTTAGACCTAGCCAAAGCTTTTGATACTGTGAGTCACAATCTTCTTCTGCAAAAAATGGAAAGGATAGGTGTTAGAGGTGTTGGTCTTCATTTGTTTAAATCTTATTTGTCAAAAAGAATGCAGCAAGTAAAAGTTGGTGCAACATACAGCCAGAAAGTTCTGTGCGAATATGGAGTGCCTCAGGGGAGTGTACTGGGACCAGTATTGTTTATAATCTACATAAATGACTTATTAAATGCAAAAAATCAATACAACATTATTACTTACGCTGATGATACAGTTTTATATTTTACTGGTGATTCGTGGCAAAACCTTTACACAAAAATAAGCGTGGAACTAGCGAATATTGTAACTTGGTTAGATCTGAATCTGCTTACATTAAATGCTGAAAAAACAAAATGTGTGCCTTTTACGTCTTATAAAAACAATCTGCCACTATATAGTATTATAAAAATTAGCAATTCTGATCTAAATATAAAAGTTACTACAAATGTGAAATATTTAGGAATAACTATAGATAGTTTTTTCAGATGGGATTTGCACATAAATGAACTTACTAAAAAAATAAGAAAATTTGTCTATCTATTTAAACAACTAAAATCATTTTTAAAAACTGCGGACTTGAAAATAATATACTATGCTTTAGTACAATCCCTGCTCCAATATGGTATTATTGGCTGGGGTGGGGTGTACAATACAACTCTCAAACAGTTAGCTACCGTACAAAATACTATATTGAAAATTATACTGTCCAAAACTTTCAGATATGATACTCACTCACTATATTTAGAAGCACGTGTATGCACGGTCAGACAATTACATATGATAGCAGCTATATGCAGATATCACGACAAACCAAAACAGTTTATTTGTCATGGTTATGTCACAAGAAATGTTACAAATCAGTGCGTAGCTACTATAAATGCCCAAAAGACAATTGGAACAAGAAGCGCGTCTTATTTAGCTCCACGTTTTTACAATTTATTACCCGGAAATCTTCTTTCAATAAAACCGGTGCGGCTATTTCGAAAGCATCTTGTAGAAGAATTGTTACAGCGCGATATGACTGCTTTTTTAGTCCTTCTCGAATAAAATTTGTATAGCTCCGTAAATAGTAATATAGTAAAATATAGCAAATAGTAAATAACCCGCATTTTTTTTCATAACTTTGAATTTTTTAGTTAATTTTTTTTCAAATTCTTTAAGATTAATTTGAAAGAGGCGGTGTTTTAATTTTGTTGCATGTATGGTTTCGGCGCACAAGCTTTGCTTAGGCTGAGACCACCACGCAACTGTTTTTTCTTCTTTTTACTTTTTTCTTTGTGGACTTTTATAGTTTGTTTTGCTTCATTTATGTTCTTTTAGTTTATAGTTGTTGTGTGTGTTGTTGCTGCAGCTGTATTATTTCTTTTTCTTAAATAAATATTATTATTATTATTATTATTATTATTATTATTAAACTGTAAGAAAATAGAAGAATACGAAAGTAGATATGATAGCTTCAATATGCATAAAAATATTAAGGAAATAACAGGTATTAAAGGATCAAAGCAAGCAAGCTTATTAAAAGATAAAAATGGTAGACTAATTATTGACATAAATGACAAGCTGAAGAGATGGATCGAGTAGGTACATAGAGGAACTTTTTAAAGATGACAGATCAGAAATCGAAATGGAAACGGAGTAAGCAGAACCGGAAATTTTAAGATGTGAAGTAGAATGGGCCATTAAAAGCACAAAGAAGGGAAAGTCTGTAGGACTGGACGAGGTTCCAGTAGAATTGTTAAAACTTATAGATAACGACACAATTGACATATGGTAAACCTTTTTAACACAATCTGTAGAACAAGCGTTATTCCAAAACAGTGGCTCTTATCAACTTTTGTTACACTTCCAAAAAAAGAACAATGCAAAAGACTGTTCTGAATATAGGACTATAGCATTGATGAGTCACACGTTAAAAGTGTTTCTTAAAATCATCCACAAAAGGATATTTAAAAAACTTGATGAAGACATAAGTGCCACACAACTAGGATTTAGAAATGGACTAGGGACAAGGGAGGCTCTGTTTGGTGTAAGCGTACTTATGCAAAGATGTTTAGATGTAAATCAAGATCTATATGCATGTTTCATCGATTTTGAAAAAGCTTTTGATAGAGTCCGCCATGAAATTCAATGCGAAATTCTCAAAAGCAAAAACATTGACAGTCAAGATATTAACATAATAACCAAATTGTACTGGAACCAAACAGCGACAGTAAAGGTCGAAAATGAATTAACCAAAGAAATTGAAATTTGCCGAGGCGTTCGACAAGGTTGTGTTCTTTCTCCACTCCTATTTAATATATATAGAAAAGCCATTTGTCAAGAAACTTTAGTAGAACAAAATGCTGGAATAACTATAAATGGAGAAAACATATATAATGTACGCTACGCTGACGATACACTTCTAGTGGCAGATAATTTAAAAGATTTACAGCATCTACTTGAAAACATTGATACCCATAGTAACGACTACGGCCTCAGACTATATCTTAAAAAGACGAAATCAAAGGTAGTATCAAAAAATCAAAACATTGACGCCAGTTTAACAATTTCTAATATACAAATTGAAAGAGTTGCTTCATACAAATATCTAGGGGCATGGATTACCGAAACTAACGAACAAAATAAAGAAATTAAAGCAAGAATAGAAATAACGAGACAAGCGTTTGTTAAAATGAAAAGGTTCCTATGTTTTCGAGATATCAACTTAAATCTTAGAATTCGTATGTTACGTTGTTATGTTTTCTCCACGTTATTGTATGGTATGGAAGCATGGACCTTAAAACAGACAAACATTAAAAACATTGAAGCCTTCGAAATGTGGTGTTACAGGAGAATGTGGAAAATAACATGGACAGAAAGAGTGACTAATAGAGAAGTACTGCTGAAAATGGGAAAGGAATGTGAAAAAAATTAGAATATCTGGGTCAAATTATGAGGGAAAAAAATACTTGTTACTGAGGCTTATACTGCAAGGAAAGATCAAAGGAAAAAGAAGTGTAGGTCGAAGAAGCACTTCCTGGCTACGCAATCTACGAGAGTGGTATGGTTGTAGTTCCAACGAGTTGTTTAGAGCTGCTGTTAATAAAGTCCAAATTGCAGTGATGATTTCCAACCTCCGATAGGCGACGGAACCGGAAGAAGAAGAAGTTAACGGAGACCCCTACACACTACAGCAACTAAAAGAAGTAGAATTATTGCAAACTGATGAAGAAAAACATGAGGAAAGAGAAGATGGACAGGCAACGGAATTGAATAGCCCCGAAGTAACAGAAATACTACATTTAGAGAGAGAGGAACATACAAAGAAAGGAAGAGCGATGAGCCAGAGATCGCCAGAAACTCAAGGGTAAGAAAAACTGAGAAAAATTTAGAGAATGTAGAGAAATTTAGAGGAGAATTAAAGGACGAAAAGGAAGACAGAGTAGACACAGTAGAAATACTAGAAATAACAATGGAAGAATTACAGGAAGCGATAAAAGAGGCTAAAATAGGAAAAGTGAGCGGGGAAGACGAAATAGCACCAGAAATGCTTAAATATCTAGGGGAAGATGGAAGGGAATGGCTACAAGAAGTACTAAAAGAAGTGTAGAAATTGAAGAGAATCCCCAAAGACTGGGAAACAAATTTAATAATACCTATACATAAAAAAGGAGAGACAACAAACTGTGAGAATTACAGAGCAATATGCCTAGCCCAAACCACACTAAAACTATATACAAGAATACTGGAGAAAAGGTTTGAGAACATACGTAGAATACAAACTAGATGACGAAAAAATGGTATTTAGAAAAGGAAGATGACAAGTGACAACATTTATATACTACAAACGCTAATAGAAAGAACAATAGAGGGGGATAAGGAGCTCTACCTGATATTCATCGATTTGAAAGCAGCGTTTGATACAGTGCACAGACAAACAATATGGAATTGCCTGAAAGACTTAGAAGCGCCAACACAGCTTACCCAAATAATTAAAAGTACGTTTAAAACAGTAAGAGCGAAAGTACAAATCGCAGGACGGAGGTCAGAAGAATTTAAAATGGGAAAAGGAATAAAGCAAGGGGACAGCCTAAGCCCACTACTATTTGTGATAATAATGGACAGAATAGTAAAACAAACCAAGAGGGAAAAAGACCTAAAAATGACAGTAGGATACAACAAACTAGAACCCATATCAATAAGTAGCTTACTATACGCGGATGATGTAGTACTGATAGCGGACTCACGAGAGAAAATGCAGAAACTATTAAACATCTGGGTATAAGAAATAGAAGACATGAAAATGGAAGTAAACAACAATAAAACAAAATTGATGATAATAAATGAAAAACAGAAAGAGAATATAAACAAAGAAATAAAAAGCAAGAACACAATTAACAACATTCAACTAACTAGGCACAATACTAATAAATGATGGAAAAATAGACGCATAAATAACAAATCGATCTAATAATTCAACAGAACTATATTACGCATTAAACCACATACTGGAACACAAAGAAATAGACAGAGAAACCAAAAAGAATATACGCAACACAATAACAATCCCAACAATCACATATGCAGCGGAAAACTGGACATGGACAAAAAAAGATGAAAGTAGGATAAACGCAATGGAGATGAAACACATTAGGAAGATGGCAGGGAAAACAAAATGGGACCACGTCAAGAACGAAACCCTAAGGAAAGAAATAAAACAAACACCAATATTAGAAAGAATTAAAGAAAAAAACCTAATGTGGTACGGACACGTCTTAAGAATGAATAGCGATCGGTTGACGAAAAGAATAATGAAAGGAGGGAAACCAAGAAACAGAAAAAGGGGAAGACCTATAAGAAAATGGCTAGACGGGATAGAAGAACAGGGAAGAAAAAAGGGAAAACAAAGGAAGAGATGGAAATGTTAGCAAAAGATAGAAAAGCATGGAAGAAATGGGTTACAGAGGACTATGACTCACAATCCGACGCCTGAAAGGGCAAAAGGAAAGGAGAAGAAGAAGAAGAAGAATTATTATTATTATTATGAGTGATTAATAACCCCAACATCAATATTTTATACAGGGTGTTCATATTTTAATACAAATTTACAATATTTCAAATGCATTTATTTTATTCTCAAGTATTTTTAAGAAGGATCTGCAATTAAAAGAAAAAGTAAGAGCTATCCTACGAGACATGGAGATATCAATAAAAATGGCGAGGAAGTAAGAGAGATAAGGAGAATTGGACATCATAGTGTATCATAACAATATATAAGTATATTTAGTATTTTATAATTTTTCCCAGTCTATATTTTTGACAAATAAGCTCTTAGGTAAATATTTACAAGTAATTTTTTATTTACGGGCCAGTCGCCGCCCTTGATTAGTATGCTAAGTCGTAATAATCGTCGCTGCACTTTTAAAATTTCTCAGTTATAAATCAGATGATCTACAGTCTGATCATCAATATCACAAGGACATCGAGCACTGTCTAAAATTTTAAAATAGTACAAATAGCTTCGCAGATTTCCATGGCCGGTCACTAGCACAGTAAAATTAGGGTTCACTTTAGACGAGTATTTTAATCTTGCGGATACTGTTGGATAGAACTCTTTTGTCACTTTGCCTTTGTCTGTATTAGTGGAACACTTTCCCACTTCTCTACACTTTCCCGTTTAGCATCACTAATTATTTCACTCTTGGGTATATTGTTTTAGATTTCCACAGCATCGTCGCACTCTGCTCCACATTTTGCTAAGTAATCGGCCTTTTCGTTCCCTACGTTACCTTGATGTGCTTTTACTCAGGTGATCAACAATTCACATTTTCCTTCTAGTTCAATCACCAGTTTCTGTATTTGTATTATTAAATTGCCATATTTATCTCTCCCTTTCAATGAATCAATTGCGACTCTGCTGTCGGTGTATAGTACTACTTTTGGTTGATTTTTTTTGAGGTACGTATTTCTTCTAATTTTTGTAGTCCTTTCAGTATTTCCACTTGTTCGGCCTGGTTATTCGAACACCTACCACTTAGTCTGTATTTCGTTTCGTGCTCAAGCTGGTTGTTTCTGTCAATCGCCACTCCAGAGCCAACCTTGTAGTTTTACTCCCATCTGTACCTATACAGTGTGGTCCATTAAGTGTGCAACAGATGGGACATTTTTTTATTAGTTGTAAAACCGAAATTTAAATACCGCCAAAAGTTAGTGCATGTTCGATAACCATATCAGATGCCCTTAGAATGGCTTCAAGTCAAACAATATACAGGGCAGGACAAAAAATATGTAATTCGTTCAAGAATAAAGTTACCTTATTTAAAAAAATATAGCAAAATTTTATTGAAAAAAGTTGTTTAGAATCAAAAGTTATGCTCAAATACAAAGTCACGGCCTCCTATTCGAATTTTGATTTTTTTTTTGTAAATTTTTGTATTATCCCCGTATGATACATATTTCTATTATTCTGATTTTATTAAAAGTTTTTCATATGTAAATTATTATTAGTAAAGCATTTGCCTTGTTAAAAAGAATATTTGCGAACTTCTAAAGTTCTGTTAAATATCGTTGCAACAAACATGAAGTGGACGCTTACCTAAAAAAATATAAATCTAAGTAAATTTTACAAATACGCTTCAAGTTGCTAAAAGTTATTTAAAAGGGATGTGGTTGTGGCTACTTTAAATACATATAAAATCAAAATAATAAAAATATGTATCATACGGGGGTAATACAAAATTTTCCAAAAAAGAATCAAAATTCGAATAGGAGGCCGTGACTTTGTATTTGAGCATAACTTTTAATTCTAAACAACTTTTTTCAATAAAATTTTGCTATATTTTTTGAAATAAGGTAACTTTGTTCTTGAACGAATTTCATATTTTTTGTCCTGCCCTGTATATTGTTTGACTTGAAGCCATTCTAAGGGCATCTGATATGGTTATCGGCAATATTTAAATTTCGATTGTACAACTAATAAAAAAATTTTCCATTTGTTGCACACTTAATGGACCACACTGTATATCTCGATGTCAGGTTTTGCATTACGATCTGGTTGATTGATAGTCGGAATTTCTGCAGGATGAATCCACTTACTAACTGGCACGGGAGAATCGTAGTAAATATCCTCTCTAGTTCTTGTGGCCAAGTGTATTCTATTTATTTCTTCAATTTTAATAATTATAGGCACTGAACCACTTAAGATACACTACGCTTTGTACGATAAAGTTCTGTATTCTTTTGCCACTTTAATGTTAATGAACCGCTCTACCCTCTAAAGCATTAATTGGTTGGTTTTTCTATTTGCGAATTTAATCCAAACGGGAGCTCCATAGGTAAGAATAGGTTGAATAGCGCCAGTATGTATAATTTTAAGAGCCTGATATCCTAATCCCCAATTCATTCTTGCTGACCTAGATAAGGTGTATATCAGTTTGGTGGCTTTCTCAGTGATATGTTTAATGTGGCTGTTAAAATTTACTCTTTCATCGAAATAAATACCTAGGTATTTTAAGGTATTTCCATTTAAATATGTATTTATATCATCGTCATTTCTCCTTTTCCTTGATATTAATATTGTCATTGATTTTTGGTCGTTAAAGGTTATTTTATTATTTTTTGCCCAGATTTCAGTTTTCTTAAGATCCAAGTTAGCAAAGTTTTCTGCTTCTATTGAGTTGTTCCCATGCTTAATTATTAGCAAGTCATCGGCGAATGCTATCGCTTTTGTTTTTTTTTTTTGGGTATAATTTATGTTTAGCAGTGAATTATACTGAATATTCCATAAACCGGGTCCACAACACGAACGTTGGAGACAGCCCATGGTTACCTTTTTTTCTATCTTCATCGCGAGTGTAGCCGTTCTATCTTTGAAATAGTCTTTCGTGAGGTTGTACAAATTCTTAGGGCAATTGAATTGTTTAAGACTGTTTAGTATAGCTGGCCACCAAGCTGCATTGAAGGCTCCCTTCACGTCTAGACTAGTAATTATTACAGCCTTCTTCTGTTGTAATAGGTTTTCGATGTGTTCCCTAAAGAACATAGCTGCATCCGTAGTACTTCTTTGAGGAACGAATCCAAATTGGTTACAATTCATTAATTCATTACTATGTACGTGATGCATTATTCTGTAGATTAAAAGTTTTTCCAATGATTTTCCTCCAACGTTAATTAAACTTATAGGCCTAAATTTATTTGCTTCGTCACTGTTTTCTTTGCCTGCCTGTCTGTCAGTCTGTCTGTCTGCCTGCCTGCCTGCCTGCCTGTCTGTCTCTCTGTCTGCTTGTCTGTCTGCCTGTCTGTCTATCTGCCTGCCTGCCCGTCTATCTGTCTGTCTGCCTGCCTGCCTGTCTGTCTGCCTGCCTGCCTGCTTGTCTGCCTACCTGTCTGCTTGTCTGTCTGTCTGCCTGCCTGTCTGTCTGCCTGCCTGTCTGTATGTCTGTCTACCTGCTTGTCTACCTGTCTGTCTGCCTGTCTGTCTGTCTGCCCACCTGTCTGCCTGCCTGTCTGTCTGTCTGCCTGCCTGTCTGTCTGTCTGCCTGCCTGCTTGTTTGCCTACCTTTTTGTCTGTCTGCCTGCCCGTCTGTCTGTTTGCCCCCTGCCTGCCTATCTGTCTGTTTGTCTGCCTGCCTGTCTGTCTGTCGGCCTGCCTTCCTACCTGTCTGTCTGCTTGTCTGCCTGCCTACCTGTCTGTCTGTCTCTCTGCCTGCCTACCTGTCCACCTGTCTATCTGTCTACCTGTCCACCTGTCTACCTGTCTATCTGTCTACATGTCTAACTGTCTACCTGTCTGAAAGTGTAATCAAGGGCTGAACTCCGATAATATTCCAATTATATATGTAACAAACTGCTCGATATCATTATTTGAACCGTTAACCATTATGCGATTTCAAATTGCGCAACATAAATTGGGTTAAGAATGGCAATGAGCTTCAACATACGACAATAATGCTAATTTATTTGTGGATTGTATATCTGAAAGTGGAATTATGTTAAAAATATCAATTTGAGGATTCTAGACCTTGTATTATCTAACAACGAAAACACAGGTTATTCAATGCGAAAGCCTCCCCCTCGTACTGTTGTAGATCAAAATTACCCTCCTTTAGAAATGTATTTTAGATTAATTATATTCATTTTCGTTCCCTTCATATTGGCACAAGGGTTCAATGTGCCATACAAAATGTACACATTTTGCACAAGTGGTATGATAACCATAATCACTGTACTGTCTTTTAATTATCACAGCAGCTGCTGTCTGGAGCTGTACAAACCTGTCCAGACCTGTTAAAACGTGTTCTCCCAGCGAGCCAGACTGTTTCCGCCTCGCCGATACCGTACACCTGCACAGCTGGAACAGGTGTCACCACTATCCCGTCACCACATCAATTTTTGTCTCATTAAAATAGAAATTAAGTTAGGTAATAAACTTATACATGTAATTTTTAAAGACTAAAATAAAAACTTTTATTTTAATATGTGTTTTATTTCATTAATATATACATCTTATGTATCCATACACGAAGCAGGACTTAACAGAGAGTAAGAAATCAATATAATCTTGAATATGTGTTTTATTTAATTAATACATACATCTTGTTTATTCATAAGTGAAACAGAACTTAACAAAGAGTAAGTATCAATATAATCTTGAAGTGTTGTTGAAGGCCAAGGATCGGAACAAGGACCGCATCTCCAACCGACGGCTTCACCATTTTGCGCTTTTCTGATATTTTTCTCAAGCCATTTAAAAATATCTGTGTGGTGGGGTACAACGCTAGACTGAAATATATAATTTATGTGGTGTGTATTCGAATACTCGAACATGTTTATAATGTGCTTGGTGGGCAGTAGCCCCAAGGAAAAGTATCAGTATATAGTTTACTATTCTTTTGTCATCATGAGAGTCTAAAGCCTTTTTTCTTTGTTTTAAAGAAAATACATTGGATTGTTTGAATGATACTCGCTTGTATCAAATTTGCGAATATCTTCTCGTATAAAATCGTATATATTTGGAAGACTAAAGTGATATATGAGACTATCAGTGTTTGTGTTTTATAATCTCTAATGCGTCTCTTCTCGTTTTTTATCGAATTCGAACTTAATTCCGTAATGCTATCTGCCGCAGACATGTTCGAGCACGCTTTGTTGTAATACTAACTCTTGCGGACTGCTGAGATGGCCTATTTATTCATCGCCTCAAATTCCCTCAGACACTGATAATGGGGGTCATTAACTACATCCGGTGTAAATTTCTCAGACAAAGACACCATACAATTATTTTTAGCAACCGTGAAATTTTCAAAAAATGGCTCCATACAATTATCTTTAGCAACCGTTTTAAGTTTGTTGCCTTAATGTAATAAATGTTTTCAAAATAATTAAAATCAATCTAGTTTATGAAAACAGGTCTTTCTTGACATATACGAAACCCCATATACATAAAGCCTTTGTTGTGGGGTAAAAAGTAGATATTGAGTACAATTAAAAAGTTACTTATCTATGAAACACGTGAGAAAAGTCAAATTTTCAGGTTTTTGAAAATTGTGCAGAACTCTTAAGATGTAGAGATAAATGTATACGGACAAAAAAGTTTCCTCCTCACAAAAGCTTTCATACAAATTAAAATAAAATCGAAATAGGACCATTAGGAGCTGAGATACAAAAAAAAATTAGTGCGCCAATATGGCGCCATCTTTAATAGTCGCCAATTTGGCATCAAATATGACCACAGAAAGTGGCACATTCCAATAAAAAAGTGCAGCTTTTTGGCTTTTTAGCCGCGTCCCCAACGTACTATATGTGTAACTGAATTGTATTTTATGTTTTGTATTCACAGAGTAATTTTTTTCTCCTATATGAGTCTCTATGTGTAGTTAAATCACTTTTTCGTGTTGCTTTGTATTTGCAAACAGAGCAATTGTATGGCTTTTCTCATGTATGAGTGTTCGTATGTATAACCAAACTACTTTTCCGTGCTGTTCTGTATTCACAAACAGAGCAACTATAAGGCTTTTCTCCTGTATGAATCCTCATATGGGTAGCCAAATGAAATTTATGTGCCGTTGTGTATTCACAAACAAAGCAACTGTACGACTTTTCTCCTGTATGAGTCTTTATATGTGTAACTAAATTACTTTTATGTGCTGTTCTGTATTCACAAACAGAGCAACTATACGGCTTCTCTCCTGTATGAGTTTTCATATGTGTAACTAAACCACTTTTATATGCCGACCTGAATTCACACACAGCGCAAATAAATGGCTTTTCTCCGGTATGGGTCTTCATGTGGGTAACTAAATGAATTTTCTGAGCTGTTCTGTATTCACAAACAAAGCAAATATATCGCTTTCCTCCTGTGTGATTCTTCATATGTGTATATAAATTACTTTTATGTGCTGTGCTGTATTCACAAACAGAGCAACTGTATGGCTTTTCTCCTGTATGCGTTTTCATATGTTCAACTAAACCAATTTTATGTGCTGTTCTGTATTCACACACAGAGCAAATAAACAACTTTTCTCCTGTGTGAGTCTTCATATGTGTAATTAAATGAACTTTCTGTGCTGCTCTGTATTCACAAACAGAACAATTGTACGGCTTTTCTCCTATATGAGTCTTGACATGTCTAACTAAATTACTTTCCCGTGCTGTTTTGTATTCACACACACAGCATCGATAAGGTTTTTCGCCTGTATGAGTCCTCATATGTGTAATTAAATCACTTTTCCGTGTTGCTCTGTATTCACAAACAGAGCAACTATATGAGTTTTCTCCTATATGGATTTTCATATGTCTAACTAAACTACTTTTCCGTGCTGTTCTGTATTCACATACACAGCAACTATAAGGCTTTTCTTCTGTATGAGTCTTCATGTGTGTAACTAAATGAATTTTCTGTGCTGTCCTGTATTTACACAGAGAGCAACTATACGGCTTTTCTCCTGTATGAGTCTGCATATGTCTAACTAAACTACTTTTCCGTGCTGTTCTGTATTCACATACACAGCAACTATAAGGCTTTTCTTCTGTATGAGTCTTCATATGTGTTATTAAATCACTTTTCCGTGTTGTTCTGTAATTACAAACAGAGCAACTGTAAGGTTTATCTCCATTACAAGCAGTATTTAAGTTATTATTGACAACTATTTTGTTTTCATAATTTTCATCCTTTAATTCAATGTCTTCTTGTTTAATAGATAACTGATTAACATTTTCATTGTTATCCATGTTTTGCGTGTTATTTTCCATAGTTTCTTATTTAATGTTGATTGTTTAATCTTTTCTTTTAATGATTCATGAGCCCAAAAAAAGTTGGATATCTTCACACCTACAACAAAAGCAGATTGTTGTAACTTATTAGGAACTGATATCTTTAAATAACTAAGTCATTGGCATACTGCCATTAGGGGTATGTTAAGAACATAATCATTAAGCATTTGTGTCCCTACCACGAATGTAAGTAAATAGCCTGTCGACCTGATTTACAGAGTCAAACTCTATTTATCCCAAGATGGGATAAATGTACCAAATATACAACTCCTCGAAAAATTTATTTTGGATACAGAAATCGAAAAAACTTTAATAAGCCGTTATAGATAAGACATTTGGTAATGATTTCAAACATTTAAATTGGTAGGTATGGCTTCCTCATTTCCGCGATATTACATATAAAATTTAGATTTAGGGGGTGCATTATTTGTGATAATAATAAAGTAAATAGTAAATTATTCGAAAAATTATCTGGTGGAAAACCAATTCACTCAGTAATTACATACCCGGCAAACAAAACTAATAAAATATTTTTACTTTATGATACTGTACATCTTTTAAAGATATTAAGAACAATTAGCATAAAGAAAAAAAAGAACGTTTATTTTTCCCTCATTTAAGAACCATTCACTGTTACGACAAGCTAAATTTTGAGTAATTTCAAATTTGTCTGAATCTGAAGTGTCTGTTACTTAAACGTGCACTGGGACTTTCACGTAAGGTTTGTTATCCAAGTAATTTAGCACAACAGAATGTTAAATCAGCTGCCCAGATATTTGACGAAAAAATTACAGCAATTGAAGATCCGGGTAAGTACTAAAGAATTCTTAATCCTTATCCATCAATGGTGCACTGCAGTTAATATAAAACATCCAAGAAAAGGTGATTTTGGAGGCTTTCACGGCCATTGAAATTACGTAACAAACAACTTCCAGGATTGGAATATATCTACATAAGCGACGAAAAGGAAAACACAAGAAGACTATGCTGATCCAGTACGAAGTTTGACTCAAACTAATACTGCATTTCTACAATCTCCTGTTGAATGACTGCAAAGTTGGGAAAATTATACAATTTAAGAACATGCCTAAGAGAAGGGGAAAGCTTAGCTCTCAAACATTTTCTATTCTTGTGCATACTACGAGTACTTTGGTTAAACATCTAAAGATGGTTTTGTTTTCACATTTCCAAAACAGAAAATATGTACCTACTGCTCATCCAAAATAACTGTACGGGTAAAATGCTCAAAAGACAGAGGACAGGAGACTACCTGTTTGACAGAAATAAAGTGTGTGTTGTACTTTTACTACAAATTGAAGTTATGCCACACACTTTATCTCTATCGAACAGGTAGTCTTCTATCCCTCTTTTACGCATTTTACCCGAACAGTTATTTTGGATAAGCAGTATGTCGATTAATTATCAAATCAATAAGTAATCAAATCCAGCAATAAAATTTATCAACCGTGAACAAGGTAGATTATCTAAGTAGTTAACCAGCTATTTAAGAATTACAATTAATTGGTGGACAATATTAAAGTAAAAGTTACTACACATTTCTGATATATTATTTTTAGGCATGTTAAATATTTTATGAGCTAACAATCTTTTCCAATGTTCAAGTGAGAAGTGTTTAAAATTATACCTGAAGCGTGTGACGTACAGAATCTACAGAATCAGATGCTACACTTGAAATTCTATTAAGGTTCTGAAAGACAAAATTCATATTATGAATGCTTGTCGGTCATTTACATACAGAAACATTAGACAGTGATTTACGAATATGATACTATTATAAATACAGTGTCTCTGACAGAATATGTAACATAGGGACGATCTTTAAGTTTTGCTATAAATTAAAATTAAATGGAACTGTAAACAAAAACGAATCATGAATTATATTATAGTCAAATTTGAGGAATGTACGTCGATAAGTAATTCGAGCAGAACGATATAAAAGCAACGACAACGCTGAACCTTTACCATTGACGTTACCCTATGTTGTACATGCCGTCAGACACACTGTATATCATACATACCATATACTATTAGATGCACCGTCAGTAACCACACAGTTTTGCGTATTTTTGATTATATTAGAGATATACTGCAAGTAAAATCTAAACCTGAACCTATTTAACCACTCCTATAACGATAAATAATCTGACTAACGATTGCTAAATCGTATGCATATCAGGAGTTATTTTTCACAAATGCCTAATATCAACAATTGTATTAAAACACCGATTGTAATGTCAATAAGAGAAACACAGTTCACTTGACAAACATTTAGCGGACGTCGCCATTTTAAATTAAAATAGTTTTTATAATTCGCTTTTTTGGTCTACTCCACTGCAAAATGCCTACTTTTATAGAAATAGAATTCAAAAACACTCCAAAGGGAAACCCATATATATAATACACATATATATTGCTAGTAGGGCCTCGGAACGCTAGAAAACATTACGGCGCCGACATAGTCTCATAGTATAACGCGTCTCGTGCGCATGCGTGGGAACTCGAACTCCGCCTTTAGAAGCGAATTTTAAACTTGACCACTTCCCCATTGGGCGGACCACGCCGCCGCCCTTGCGCACAGCTCACCGTTATACATTGAAGAGTTGGTTGTCTGTCTCACTTCCTTGGTGAGTTTCCCACTCATAGCCGCTAGCAATATAGTAAGTATTAGATATATGGGGAAACCTAATAATTTTCTCTACAGTGCCCCAAAAATCGTAACTTCATTAGTTATAGAGGTTGGAACAACACTTTCCTTTTAAATACCACTATACATTTCCACAAATTGCATATACAGTGTGGAAATAAAGTAACGGATAAATTCATTAACTTCCTTGTAATTCATTTTTATGAAAAAATCTCGAAGGGGTGCAGCAATTTTGACCATAGGGAATAATTTCAGCTGATTTTTATTTTCGTATGTAATTTGTTTTTCATGATATGATGTCATCGATTTTTTTTTAAATAACAACCTATATTTTTTATTATTGATTTCGGTAGTACTTTTTATCCCGTTTCGAACGGTATAAAGAAAAAAATCGAGAAAAATAGTCTTAGAATTTAAATATTAAAAACCAATGAAATGGGCAAAATAAATCTAGTGACCTGTGGATAAAACAAAAAAAGATTAGTTATATGTCAGAATTAAACAATTTGTAAATGTCATAACAAAATAAGCGTTCTTTGCTTTTCCTAAATTAGAATTTACCTTTAGCAAACTATTTTATTACTAAAAATGGTACAATTAAGCGAGATACAGAAAATTGAATTTTTTATTATTTATTATTGTATTTTTCAATTTAAAAAAAAAATTTAATCAAAACGAATGTGCTGTTAATGACTTTCCGTCAAACGTAGGTAACTAGATTTATTTTGTTCATTTCATTGGTTTTTAATATTTAAACTTTAAGACCATTTTTCGCCATTTTTTTTTACATGTAACATATTGAAAATTTTATATCATTGAAAACAAAATAAAAAGTACTACCAAAATCAATAATAAAAAATACAGGTTATTAAAAAAGTCGATGATGTCATAACTTTAAAGAATGACGTAGCAACATAAAGCTGGTTGTACTGTATGTCCTATAATTAAAATCGCTATACCGCTTCAAGATTTTTTCATAAAAAATAATATTAACAAAGTTAATGAATTTATCCGTTACTTTATTTCCACACTGTATGTATTACTTATGTAATGCATATAGTCTGTTCAGTTAACACAAAAACGTTTTCATTTTTATGAAGTTGGTACGTATATGCATACAGTTTTGGTACTAGGGATTCTGTATTTTGTTTTGCATAGGTTTCCACACCTTGAAGCAAATCTTTAGCTCCGGCTATTTGTTTCGCTATTTAGTCACTTCCGGGCCAGCCTGTATATTTTCACTTGAGTTATAATTCGCTGTATTTCAAACGATATCAAATCTTGTTCCCGCAAAAGTGCTGGATTTGGTTTTTCCGAAATTCACTTGTTATCGCTTTGTGCCAGCGAGCAGCTTTTCCGTTGTTTTGCGGGCATTTTATTTCTGCATTCGGTTGAAGTAACTTGCTTCTACGAAAGCATTCCCGCGTGCTACTGCACCAATTATTAATTAACTTTGTTTGTGAACTGATGACTAAAATCAGGTATGTCTACGCTACTTGTTGATATTCATTTTAGTAATTTCCCGTTTTTTTATTAGCTCTTTGACGATATTCTTCAACGTCACTTTTAAACGCCTTTATTTGGGTTTCCTAATTAACACCTTAATCAATAACTTGGACCCGCAACTCCTTTCTGGAATGTCATCTTGAGCTTGCCAAATGGTACAAGGAACGTCCGTTCCATTATCAAATTCGACCACGAGTTCGAGATTGCTGTCGGCTTACACTAAGCTAATCCTGGACCAATTCAGTGCCTATCGGCAACGTTTTTTATCACCACCCAGGTTAGTCTTGTTTCAACTTTTGTTGATAACCACGTCCGCCTATGAATTGTTGGCTGAATCGATTGTAACGACACTTCCGATTTACAATTTACAAAGTTAAACTAGGCTTTACAAATTTAAAACGTAATGTATTAATTATTCACAAATCTACGCTTTACACATTTAAAACGTAATGTATTAATTGTTCATAAATCTATGCTTTACAAATTTAAAACGTAATGTATTAATTGTTCATAAATCTATGCTTTACAAATTTAAAACATAATGTATTAATTGTTCCCAAATTTACAATTCACAAGTTTAAAGTTTTGCTAAATGAATACGTATTAAGAATTTTTCTAAAAAGTGCCCTCACGCCATTTTACTATCATTACCGAGATAACGGTTAAGACATATGACAGTGGTAAGCTTACTCCTTCATTGAGTTGTGATCACATTCAATCCAAGAGCCCAAAAGAGGTTCGCATATTTTTTTGTGCGTGCTGCATTTTCAGCATTAGTTATATACTGTATTTAAACCTTGTGATAAACAATTTACAGACCTAATTACGCTGTTGCGAGCAACTATTAATTATTAATTAAATAAACCTAATTGTTGCTGTAATTTTATTTATTTCTCGAAATCTGTGATTTCTGGCGCCCTATGTTTTTTATTATTATTAAAAAAGCTTGCAGCAGTTCAGCTAGGTCATTGCGGTGAGTAAGAACATTTCAGAGCTACCGTGGTGTATAAATGATAAGGGGGTTGATCTGCGATTATACTACCATAGATTATTATTAGTAATCGATTGCAGGTTGGCTTCTTTATTGTTTCACTGACGCCAAACGTGTGGGGCTCGACTTTGGTATTACATCAGCTGTTACATCATGTTAAGTGAACCGTCACACTGCACGCTCGTGTAAAATATTGCTCTGCAGTAACTAGTAAAAATTGTGAAAGAAAATGGAAATATTTTAATAATTTTTTAAATCAGTGTCAATACACATCTGATTAATCGATTCTTATAATTAACGTCGTTGGAAAGAGTCCGTTAAGTGAGTTAATTGTGGTGGAATATATTGCTCCGGTGCTTAAATTGCAGCATTCTGTATCATCTGTTCGTGGGGTTCAGCGAACCGAGGTCAGGAACCCAACTAATCCAGGTAAATTTCTTATCAAAATGGTTGACTGCTGTGGAACGTGCAATTCAGAGATTGGAAGAACAGCTGCCAAAATAAAATGTAAATCTTGCAATAAGGCGTATCATGGGAGCTGTTTAGGCTTATCGCAATCTGATGTAACATCTTTAATCAATAAGGGATCTTGGACGTGTAAATCCTGTTCTTCAACGGAACCAACTTTATCCGAAATTATGGAAAAACTAAATAGTGTCTTAAACGAACTTGCTTCTGTTACGGAGTCAGTGAACTTATGCCATGCTAAGATTGATGATACCAATAAGCTATTATCAGACCAACAATCACGTTTAACGGAATGCCTGAATAAAATCGACAACTTGGAAACAAGAAACAAAGAGCTTCAAACTGATAATCTTATACTGAGGGATAAAGTCAATGATCTGGAGCAGTATTCCAGAAGCAACTGTGTGGAAATACATGGTATTCCCGAAACCAAGGGCGAAAATACCCTAACAGTAGTAAAATCAGTGGGATTTGCTGTTGGTTTTAAGGTAGAAAATCAAATGGTAGACGCGGTACATCGCTTGGGCAAAAACACCAATGATCCAGGCAAGCCCAAGGGAATTATCCTGAAATTTGTGCGGCGAATGGATAAAGAAGAGTTTCTGCGATTGAAGAGAATAAAACGGGACCTCAGGGTAAGAGATTTATCATTTAAGGAGCTGCCAGGACAAGATAATAATGTATATGTTAATGAATCCCTTACCCAACAAAATAGAATCCTGTATTCCAAAGCACGAGAATTCAAGCGCGAGAATAAAATCAAATACCTCTGGTGTCGAAACGGAAAGATCTTTATGAGAGCAACAGACGAGAGCAAAGTGTTTATAATAAAATCCATCGGCGATCTGCAAGATGTCCACTAATATGACAGAAATAAACATCTACTATCAGAATGTACGCGGACTAAGATCTAAAACTACTCAATTTTCAAATGGTGTTCTCTCCGAAAATTTCGACATCATAATTCTGACTGAAACGTGGCTGAATTCAAGTGTTATGGATAATGAGTTATTCGATGACCGTTATGTTGTATTTCGCCGGGACAGAGACTTAAAAAGTGTGGGCAAGTGCGATGGAGGAGGAGTTTTAGTAGCCGTTAAAAACAAATATGTGTGTGTTAGACTAAATGACTTTGAAAGCAACCTCGAAGATCTTTGGTTACAAGTTAAACTTGGTGCGGACGTTTTTTATGTATGTGCTATATATTTTCCACCGTCTTCAGTGTCAGCTGATTATATGAAGTTATACAATACGTATGAATCAAATTTGGACATAATTCAAAACAAGCTACTACTCGTTGGGGACTTTAACTTGGGCCATTTATATCCTAATATGATTATTGGAAATAACACAGTTCATAATGATTATTTAAATTTTATTAATTTTTTCAATTTTACACAATTTAACAATATTAATAATTCACTGGGAAGAATCTTGGATTTTGTTTTATCAAATGTCTATGTCTCTGTTGTTAGTTCTAGTAATTCTTTTGTTCAAGAAGATACGTTACATCCAGCTCTTGAATGCTCCTTACAGTGTGCCAGAGCAAAATCGGACTTCACTTTTGGAGGTGAGCAGTATAACTATAAAAAAGGTAATTTCTTAGAACTTTACTATAGATTGCGGAATACTGATTGGACTGTTTTAAATAACTTTTCTGATATTAATTTAGCTGTTGATAAATTTTATGAACTTTTTGAATTAGCTCTTAGTGCTTCCATTCCTAAAACTAAACCATTAAAACATAAATATCCTTCTTGGTTTACGATCAGCATCATTAAAGACATTAAAAGAAAAAGTAGACTGCACAAAAAACGTAAAAAAAACCAATTCAATAACGAACTCTACCAAGAGTATACTGAGCTAAGAAAAAAGGTCAAAAAGGATATTTATAGATCATATAAAAATTTCTGTAAATCTGCCGAAGAGTCTATTTTGATTGAACCTGAAACGTTTTGGTCGTTTATTAAAAGTAAACAAGCATCTAAAACAGTTGCTGACAATATGCATTTTAACGGCAGATATTTTAATAATAACTTAGAAACAGCAAATGCTTTTGCAGATAATTTCCACTCTATATATACCAGCAGTGACGCAGATTTGAACTCCGAGGAGGAAGACAACGGGAATATGTTTAATATTGACTATATAACGGAGGATGATACAGCCTCAGCTCTACGTTCTATGAAACCTAAAAGAGCTCTTGGTTCTGATGGAATTCCGATATATATATACAAGGCGTGCTCAGAGTTTTTGGCGGCTCCTTTGACAAGATTATTCAATCTCTCTTTGCAAACCCTCACCTATCCTGCAAAATGGAAAATCAGTAAAGTCTGCCCAGTTTATAAAAGTGGGGACAAAACCAATATAATAAATTATAGACCTATCTCCATTATTCAATCAATATCTAAAATTTTTGAAACTGTTTTATACAAAAAAACGTTTTCTTATGTAGAACATCAAATTTCGAACACACAGCATGGCTTTATGCCCAATAGATCAACCGTTACAAATTTATATTCATTTACACAGCAGATATCGAAAGCCTTGGACGATAATTTACAGGTAGATGTTATATATACTGACTTCGCCAAGGCTTTCGATAAAGTTGATCACAAAATTTTAATCAAGAAATTGAAAGCTGTCGGATTTTCTTCTCGACTAAGTCAATTTTTCAGATCGTATCTTAAAGACAGAAAACAGTATGTGGTCTATAAGAGTTGCGTGTCAAAGGAGTACAATGCCTCATCAGGTGTCCCTCAAGGTGCCAATTTAGGACCTTTATTGTTTCTGATATTTATCAATGATTTGCCCAACATTATTGAACACTCTCAGCACGCCTTGTTTGCTGATGATCTTAAAATATGGAGGGTTGTCGAGACTACTGATGACTGTCAGTATTTACAAAATGATTTGGATAATATCTATAATTGGAGCGAAGAAAATCATTTACAGTTCAATATTCAGAAATGCTCTTCTGTAACATTTACTAGAAAGAAAAAAATTATAAGCTTTCCGTATTGTATGAATAACGCCTCACTTTTAGTTAATAAAGAAGCGGTGGACCTAGGTATTATATATGACAGTTCACTTACGTTTTCTAATCACATAAATTTTTTAGTAAATAAATCTTTTAAGATGTTGGGTTTTCTTATACGTAATAGTTTTAACTTTAGATATACTTCAACTTTAACAAAGCTCTATAATACGTATGTTCGCTCGAGGTTGGAGTACTCCTCCGTTATATGGTCGCCAACATACAGTTCATATAAATTAAAACTTGAGAGAGTTCAAAAACGTTTCATAAAGTTCTTACATTACAAATCAACTGGAACATATCCTTTACTTACTCCTTCGTATTCTGAGCTGCTAGATATTTATAAATTTCAAACATTAGAAAAACGCCGCTACATTGCTGGTTTGATTTTTTTACATCATATAATTCATTATAAAATTAACTGTTGTCCATCAATTCTGAGTCAACTGAATTTCTTTGTTCCACGAACAACTTCGCGTTATCGCCCTTACTTTTATTTGGAAAAACCGAGAACCAATATTTTAAGTCACTCTCCTCTATATACTGCTTGTGAAATAGCTAATGCTATTGCTGATGAAATTGACATTTTTTATGGAAAAGCAAAAACCTTCAAATCGAACTGTTCTCGCGCACTGTATGGAGCCAAATCTATTGGTTTGAATTTCTAGTTTTTAAGTATTAATATTTAATTTTCAATATTTATTTTTTTTTAATTTGTAATTTAAATTTAGTTCTTCTACATTTCACTACTTATTACGCTTATACGTTTATACTTAGGCGCATTTGCGGTTTCACTTATTGTTGGTATTTTTGTTGTTGCATTATGCTGTGACCTAGTTCTAGAGCCTGTGCTCTGTTGGTTGCAGCTTAAACAAATAAATAAATAAATAATAAATAAATAAATAAGCTGTGCAACCTGCAATTCTTCTTTAATATTTTGACTAAATTATTCATTTAAAATTAATGTTAACGCATTTCGTGTGGATGAATTACTCTATAAGCTACTGTTCAGAGGCTTAGATAGGGACGACCCGGTGGAAAGTATGAACGTCGACCAACGTCGTAGGACTTCGCGTGCGAAACTGTTACTAGAAAAGGCTGACCCTACGTTTCTTAGCGCTTATCAATTAGTAGCACCCTTTGATGTACAATTGGAACTTGATACTTGTAAAGGCTAACTAACTGAACTTTCGGTGTTAGTTACTGCTTTCTCAGGGGCACCTTCTAATTCAGAATTTGCTCGGCTTGATAGGCGGCTGACGCATTTGTATTCACGACTAACCAGGCTACAACCCTCCTCTAAATTAGAACAGGAGCATACTACTCTTACGAGTCAATGCTTAGATCTATTACAGTCACTTAGTAATGAGCATGACGATTCGCAATTACAAGTAGATCCTTTGCCCTCAAATGTTGATGCCACTAATTTTGTCGGTTCTGTTAATACAGTAGCTCCACCTAATTCTGACCCTATTGAACCTATGGCAGATAATATTGTTGACAACCCTAATATAATTGAAGCAGCTGGGTTAGCTTCATCTACTTTCCAACGACCTAGGGTATCTTTTTCTGATGAGCACGTACATCCGTATCCTCCTTTTACACAACAACCTAGTATGTCAGCTACTGCTAATTTGCGAACTGAATTAGACCACATTAATTACTCTACGATGTCTCTTCTTAGACATGTAGGTTTAGTTTCTGTACCGGTATGCAAATGGGGTCTATCATTTAATGGAGACACGACTACTATGGGGGTAAATTCTTTCCTACAACGTGTCGAAGAACTTAGAGTAGCGCGTAACATTTCGTACGACCAATTATTTTCTAGTGCGGTTGACCTTTACTCGGGTCGTGGGTTAGTATGGTACCGTGCTATGCATCACCGGGTTTCAAACTGCCACGAATTAGTAGCTAGGTTGCGATCTGATTTTTTGCCTACTGATTTTGATGAAGCAATATGGGACGAGATTAGGAAGCGCAAGCAGGGGGCCGATGAAAAACCCTCACTTTTTATTGCTGTGCTGCTTAATTTATTTGATCGTTTACTCGTTAAACCATCCGAATCAATTCAACTTAAGCATATTACGAAAAACTTGCAACCTCTTTACGCTACTCAATTATCTTTAACTGTAGTCCACGATATTGAACATCTTGCATTTCTGTGTAAAAAGCTGGAAAACGTTAAGATACAGAATATTAAATATCGCAATCCTGCTGCTGCTTCATCCTTGTAACTGGAACCTCACTTGGCTTACCAGCCTACTCCTAAATAACCTGTAACACAGACTGCACAAATGACAATTAAACATCCTGGTCCTAGAACTAACCGTGCGAAAAGTACGACCACTTGTTGGAACTGCAGTAAATTAGGCCATACTTTCCATACTTGCTCAGCAGATAAGACTATTTTTTGTTATATTTGCGGTCATGCAAATAGTTATTTTGCTACTTGTCCTAAATGCCATCCAAAAAACGCGAAGTAAAGGGTAGATATCACAGCCGATCTATTCCTTATCCCTATTATACTAAGGCTGATACTTTATCTTGGGAATTTTGGTTACAAACTGTGAATGAATTTTGCCGTATGACTTGTAATACTTCAGCCACCTTTACTAAACAACTTTCTGACAACCGTCCTTATTTAACCATTTATATTAATGGCGAACCTATTCACGCTTTTTGCGATACAGGGGCCAATCAAACTTTAATTGGGCGCAACGGTTTATATTTACTTCAGAGACATGATCTGAAATTGTGTAACAATACGTCTCCGCTTACCTTGACTACTGCTGACGGTCAGCTACACAATATTTTAGGTACTGTTGCCTTACCCATTACCATTGATGGTATTACTAGGTCCATCGATGCGGTTATTTGTGACTCAATTCCGTCTACACTAATTTTAGGTGTTGATTTTTGCTACGCTTTTGGAGCAAAGACTGATTTTGTCGCTAGACGCTTCGATGTGGCTGAAACTTTTTCGCTGCAGACTATTTGTGGCGTAGTTGATTTGTCAGTTCAACAAAAACTTCTTCTAGAGCAAGTTGTTGGGAAGTCCTACTTTAGGCTTAACTAATTTAGTTGTACACACTATTGATACGAGTGACGCATCTCCTATTAAGCAGAGATACTATCCTTTGTCTCCTGCTATGCAAGTCCATGCCGACCACGAACTTGATCGCTTGTTAGAGATGGGTATTATTCGTCCCTCGAAATCTCCTTGGAGTTCTCCAATGGTCTTAGTCAAAAAGAAAGATGGTTCGTATCGACTTTGTTTCGACGGTCGAAAATTAAATTCGGTTACCAAGAAGGACGCTTATCCTTTACCATATTTAAATAGCATTCTTGATAAATTGCGCAATGCACGTTATCTTACGTCCATCGATATTAAGCAAGCTTTTCACCAAATTCCTCTACATCCAGATTCGTGCGAAAAAACAGCTTTTATTTGTTCCTCACTTGTAAACATCAATTTATCAAGTCACTCTATTCACCTTGAAAATGTTTCTTAACTGGCTAGCCAGTAAAAAATTTACTGGCTAGCCAGTTATATTTTACAAGCGTGCTCATAGATAAATGATAGCGTGCAAAGCCAGAGTTGTCTTCCTTAGTATGTGTCATATTGATGAATTTAGTTGCTTGTCAGTTTGACATTTTGAATAAATGGTAAATTTCTAGTTATTTACAAGTGAGAAACAAATAAAATATTCAACAAAACACACCAGGAAACCATTTTTACTGGCTCAAGGATATGACAGGCTCGCCTAACGGCTCGCCAGTCATCCCAATCCTATCGCCAGTAAAAACTGTTTTACCTGGCTTGTAATGTTAAATACTATTACAGTCCCTAGACGTGGTTTGTTTGAGTTTACAGTGGTTCCGCTTGGGATCGCGAACGCAGCTGCCAGTCAACAACGTCTCATGAATAGCATTTTTGGTCCGCTATTGGGTGAAAACATCTTCGTGTATTTAGACGATATTGTTATCGTATCTGGAACCTTTAAAGAACACTTGGATACCTTAGAGAAAGTTTATACCCGTATTAAAGACGCTAACTTAACTGTCAATATCGACAAATGTCAATTTTGCCGTCCCAGTCTTACGTACCTCGGCTTTGTCGTCGATAAAAATGGTTTACGCACGGACCCTGATAAAATTTTGGCTATCACTAAATACCCTCAACCAGATACGGTGACCGAAGTCAAACGCTTTATTGGCTTAGCTTCTTGGTATCGTCGCTTCGTTCCAAATTTTGCCACTATTATCTACTGCTCCTATTTCGGACCTAATTAAAGGTCGTATTAAAAAGCAGCGTGTGCATTGGACTGATGATGCTCTTAAATCATATCAAATTAAATCTTGTTTGACCTCCGCTCCTGTTTTGAGTAGTCCAAATTTTTCGCTACCGTTCACGTTACAATGTGACGCCTCTAATTTTGGCCTCGGTTGTGTTTTTACACAAAATATTGACGATGAGGAAAAGGTTATTGTTTATGCCTCACGTACCCTTAACAAAACCGAACGCAATTATTCTGTCACAGAGAGAGAGTGTTTAGCTGTCATCTTTGGCATTGAGAAATTTAGACCGTATATCTAAGGTACACATTTCACTGTGTTAACCGACCACTATTCCTTAGTGTGGCATACTAATATGAAAAACCCCACAGGCCGTTTAGCCCGTTGGAGTGTTCGTCTGTCGCAATACGATTTTACAATTCGACACCGACAGGGCAAACATAATGTAGTTCCCGATGCTTTATCGCGAGCTCCTATTCAGGTTTCGGCACTAGAACTTGTTGATGGTGACTTAGATTCTTGGTACCACTTAAAAATGCTTGAACGTGTTAGCCAAAGTCCTAATCAATTTTCTACTTGGCGAATTAAAAATCACCGACTTTTTAAGTATGTTCCCAACCGTCGTGCCATTGTTAGCAACTTAGTGGAATGGAAACAGGTGATACCTCGTTCTCGCCGAACTGAAATTTACAAACTCTTTCATGACAGTCCCACATCTGCTCACTTGGGTGGTTATAAAACCTTTTGTAAGATCTCCGAACAATATTACTGGCCTAAAATGCGTGCCGATGTCATCCGTTACATACGCCATTGTGAAACTTGTGCTGCGAGTAAAGTTAGTCAACTTGCTAGACCTGGTTTAATGGGCCAAAATAAGAAGATTTTATACCCTTTTCAATGTTTGTCAATTGACATAATGGGTCCTTTACCTCGCACGAAAACTGGTAACACTTCTATCATAGTTGTATGTGATTGGCTAACCAAGTTTACCCTAGTTAAAGCTGTTCGCGCTGCCACTGCTAAAGCAGTAGCCAAGTTTTTGGAGAACGAAGTCTTCATCATTTTTGGTGTTCCTCAAATATGTATGGTTGATAACGGACCACAATTTATAAGTTCCCAATTTAAAGCCTTGATGAAACAATACCAAGTTCAACAAATTTGGTATAATGCTTCTTACCATCCCCAAGTCAGTTTTGTCGAGAGAGTTAACCGAGTTATCGGTACTGCTCTTCGTTCTTATGTTTCGGATAATCATCGTTCGTGGGACGAACATATTTATCAAGTTGCACAAGCTTTGCGTAACGCCGTTCATGAGGTGACGGGTTACACCCCTTCTTTCTTAAATTTTGGGAGGACTGTACCAGTTTCTGGGACTTAATACGGTCGTCTTAAGAACTTCCAAGAAGAAGAATTATCTTTAGAAACTCGTGAAGACCTGGCTTCAGACGTTAACCAACTTTCTGAACTTTATTAAGACGTTGTTAAACGCCTCAATAATTCCTACCAACGCAATTCCAAGCACTATAACTTGCGTAAGCGTCCATTAAAATTTAATGTCAATGATTTGGTTTGGAAAAGGAACTACGTCTTATCTGATGCATCTAAATCCTTCAATCAGAAACTGGCTCCTAAATATGTCAAATGCAGAGTACAAAAAGTTACCGGCCCACTTACCTATCGGGTAGTGACCGTCCCCGACAAGAAAAACGTTGGAGTTTGGCATATTAAAGATTTAAAACCTTACTTTGGAGAAGGACAAGTGGAGGAGTGAATTCTGGTGTGCCTGATTGTATGTATGTGATTTTATGTATGTGCATGTTTAGCTTATCTCGCCTATTCACCCTACGGATAGTATTATACTATCAACATTATTCTCAACCTTTTCGACTTGATAACCAATTCCTATTATGATTTTTCTTATTTATTGCGTGCTTTTTAAGCAGCATATTTTTTGTGCTTTTGAGTGCTAGTTAAGCACCTTGAGCGATTCCCCAATTACCGATTTGATGGTACTTTTCTCTATCATTAGATTATATTAGGTGAAACCCTTTTGAGTGACGGATTTCCTCGCTTCCTTATAGATAGCGATTGGACCTTTTGTCGAACTCTTTTTGAGTCTTTTGTTGATAGTGAAGCAAGTGTTTAGGTGAGTTGCTTTCGTGATGAGTGCTTGAGTCTTCTTTACTTTTTCGAAGTGTGTCTTTCTGACGATGGAGTTAGTTGTAAAAGAGTTTCTAGACCTGCACGATTTACTTAGGGTGGTTGGTTGGGCGTGCAGCGTCGGTCTCTTTTTTGGGAAACCTTTCCATCAAATATCTTATTATTTCCCTTCCCCATCTCGCTTTACGAGATATTTTCAAAGCGTCAGGTCGACTTTATTAGGTTCTTTAGTAGCCTTTAGGATTTGTGGTATGCATGAATTCATACTTGGGTTTTTTAATAGTTTTTGGGGGCGGGTTTCTTTCGGTCCTGTGGAGATTTCTGGGGGTCGGGGCGAGAGATTGGGTTGCCATCCGACTCGGTGAGGGAGTTACATTCAGTCTGTCACCGGCGCGCCTTTTCCATCTAGCTGCGACGACTGGCTGAATGCCCGAGCTGGGTTTGGTGGTGGTGCGGTCGTTCCATCCGACTTCTGGGGTCTTTACCCAAATTCGGGGCGGGTATGGTTTTTGGGGCTTTTGTTGTCCTGGGTTTTACCCGATTTTTTTTGTCGTAGTGTTTTCAATTTTGCGATGTTTCATACAGGAGTAAGTTTTTGTGACTTACCTCCGGTGTTTCGCTGTGTGTTAATTCACACGGTGTTTCAGTGTGCAGTTGTTCCTGGACTGTTCACTTTTCCTCGACCAGCAGGGTTTAGGGTTTTCTGCTTTGGCGCTCTTCACAGTGGCTTACATTCGCGGTGATCACTACGGGAGCCCGCGCTGAGTGTCTGTGATCAACAGCGTCCTCACCTTTTGCTAATTTCCAATTTCACTACTATAGCTTCTTTTAAACAGCCCTGCGTTGACTGACTGACTGACGGACATCGGACTTATCCCTTCCAAATCTCTCTTCGTTGCACTATCTTCCTTTACTATACTCTTTTAATACTCAGGTATTCCTTTTTCCGATTTCTTTTCTTCTCTACCTTATTGGCCTATTCCAAATCTCATTTTTTAAATTCCGTAACGATTTCCGGCTGCTGCCTCAGCCGTTGGCTAAATCTCAGCAACTTTTCAGTACGCTGACTAGGTCCAATGCGTGTGTATTCTGTCAGTACACGTTTAAGGTAACCTTCTGATTAGTTCGTTTCCCGTTGGCTATGGTACGGAGCTAAGCGTCTAACTTATCAACCGACGCGCCTTTTTCATCTAGCGCGACGGATCGGTTTAGCACTTTGCTCACGACTATTCCCTCCGTAGAAACTTTCTGCCTGTTCTTCTTTTCTTAAATTTACTCTTTTATTCCCCATCTATTTCCCTACTTTCCTTTCGCCTTCTTTGACTGACAATAACCTTTTCAATTGCTTTAGTATAGTCATACCTCAGGTATTTCTCTTGGCCGTGGTGAGTGAAACAAATCTTTAGCTCCGGCTATTTGTTTCGCCATTTAGTCACTTCCGGGCCAGCCTGTATATTTTCACTTGAGTTATAATTCGCTGTATTTCAAACGATATCAAATATTGTTCGCGCAAAAGTGCTGGATTTGGTTTTTCCGAAATTTACTTGTTATCACTTTGCGCCAGCGAGCAGCTTTTCCGTTGTTTTGCGGGCATTCTATTTCTGCATTCGGTTGAAGTAACTTGCTTCTACGAAGGCATTCCCGCGTGCTACTGCACCAATTATTAATTAACTTTGTTTGTGAGCTGATGACTAAAATCAGGTATGTCTACGCTACTTGTTGATATTCATTTTAGTAATTTCCCGTTTTTTTATTAGCTCTTTGACGATATTTTTCAACGTCACTTTTAAACGCCATTATTAGATGCCGTTTTTAGATTACTCTTTATTTGGGTTTCCTAATTAACACCCTAATCAATAACTTGGACCCGCAACTCCTTTCTGGAATGTCATCTTGAGCTTGCCAAATGGTACAAGGAACGTCCGTTCCATTATCAAATTCGGCCACGAGTTTGAGATTGCTGTCGGCTTACGCTAAGCTAATCCTGGACCAGTTCAGTGCCTGCCTGCAATGTTTTTTATCACCACTCAGGTTAGTCTTGTTTCAACTTTTGTTGATAACCACGTCCGCCTATGAATTGTTGGCTGAATCGATTGTAACGACGCTTCCGATTTACAATTTACAAAGTTAAACTACGCTTTACAAATTTAACACGTAATGTATTAATTATTCACAAATCTACGCTTTACACATTTAAAACGTAATGTATTAATTGTTCATAAATCTATGCTTTACAAATTTAAAACGTAATGTATTAATTGTTCATAAATCTATGCTTTACAAATTTAAAACATAATGTATTAATTGTTCCCAAATTTACAATTCACAAATTTAAAGTTTTGCTAAATAAATACGTATTAAGAATATTGTAAAAAGTGCCCTCACGCCATTTTACTATCATTACCGAGATAATGGTTAAAACATATGACAGTGGTAAGCTTACTCCTTCATTGAGTTGTGATCACATTCAATCCAAGAGCCCAAAAGAGCGTAATTGTTTCTGTAATTTTATTTATTTCTCGAAATCTGTGATTTCTGGCGCCCTGTGTTTTTGATTATTATTAAAAGAGCTTGCAGCAGTTCAGCTGATGATAGAAATCTGCGATCCAAGGCCACCGAATTTGAAGCTAGCTAGGTCATTGCCGTGAGTAAGAACATTTCAGAGCTACCGTGGTGTATAAATGATAAGGGGGTTGATCTGCGATTATACTACCATAGATTATTATTAGTAATCGATCGCAGGTTGGCTTCTTTATTGTTTCAACCTGCTTTAAGACAGGTTTGACTTTAAAAATGACAATCCATGACAATTCATATTTCTTACTATTTCAGCATTAAAGTAGATATTTTTCCGAAAATTTACCGCCAAACTTTTATAGAATGTAATAAAAATTAACTATACTTCATGTGGGTGAGCCTCCCAGTTTTCCGTTATGTTTGGAAAATTCCTGGTTGCAAGCTCGATTGCACTGTAGTGGACTGTATTGATTTATTCTTCACTAGATTATACACTCGTTGAAAGCAAAGTAGGTAATTTATTCGCAATAAATTAGCATACAAACATTTAAACATTTAAACAAAGAATTAGCGTTTCTCGGAGTGGACCGGTTCGCGTGCAGTCAGTTTGACAGACGGAACGTAAGTGGTGTGGGCAGTCGCGCCCAAGAAGTGCTGAAATGCGCATAGTACAACGCACAACTACAAGCGAAGCGGCAAAATTTATGAAACACTTAACATACCGCCCGCCTTGGAAAGGGTAACCTTTCAAATAACAACAGTACAAATTTGACATGTAACAGCTAGAGTAAGACATGTAACTAAAATCGACATATACAAAGCATAATAATACATAGATCTTAAGGTAATACAAGAAAACCCGAACAATGGAAAGCCAAAAGGCTTTACGAAACACTGCGCAAGACGCTAACGTACTAGTTCACAACACTAGGTAGCGGGCACAGCTTGGCGAAGGATCGCTTTACGATCCCTGACACAGTTTTCACTGACGCTACACGCGTAACGCCGTCAAGGCCAGGGTGCAGCTCGGTGACCTGGCCTAACCTCCACTTCAGAGGGGGTAGATTGTCATCCTTGATAAGGACCATGGAACCAGGCTGGAGGTCCGAAAGGTGTGTGCGCCATTTGGTGCGTTGTTGGAGTTCTGAGATGTACTCCTTACTCCATCTTTTCCATACATTCTGGTGGAGCTGTTGTATTCTTTGGTATCTAGACAGCCGAGACTCGGCTATCTCAGTAACGTTGGGATCAGGCAGTGACACCAAAGGACGACCGATCAGAAAATGAGCAGGAGTCAAAGGCTGAAGGTCGTTTGGATCAGCGGACAAAGGAGACAGGGGTCGGGAGTTTAAGGTCGCTTCCACCTGTGCTAGCAAAGTGCAAAATTCATCGTAATTTAGACTAGCGTTACCTATAACGCGCCGTATGTGATGTTTGGAGGACTTAATTCCGGCCTCCCACAATCCGCCAAAGTGGGGACTGTGCGCGGGTATAAAATGCCAAGCTACTCCGTCGCTCGCGACTGATTCGGAAATAGAAAGGCCTTGTTCCGCAAGAAAATTGCCTAATTCGATTAATTCGAAATTAGCGCCGACAAAGTTAGTGCCATTGTCTGAATAGACATGAAGCGGTTTGCCTCGACGAGCTACAAACCGGCGAAAAGCCATTAAGAAGGCTTCAGTAGAAAGGTCAGCGACCAATTCAAGGTGCACTGCTTTTGTGACAAAACAAACGAATAGACACAGGTAGGACTTTACCAGTTTAGAACCACGTCCCTTGCGATCCTTTATCATGAACGGTCCACCATAATCGATACCAGTCGTATGAAATGGGGGCGATGATTGAATACGAGAGGCTGGCAGATCTCCCATTATGGGTTCGGTTAGCTTAGGAGAAAATCTAAAACACCGCAAGCATTGATGAACCACTTGCTTGACTATATTTCTGCCAGAGGTAATCCAATATCGTTCTCTGAGATTAGCTAACATCATTTGAGGTCCGGCATGGAGAAGCCGAAGGTGCTCATGTGAGACTAGGAGTTTGGCGAATGGATGTTTGCCAGAAATCACTAGAGGAAACTTCTTGTCAAAAGGTAATTGAGAGTTGTGGAGCCTACCACCAACTCTTAGCAGTCCCTTGGAATCCAGAAAAGGATTCAAGGATATCAAAGCAGAAGATTGTTTCACAGGCTTGTTCTGTGACAACAGTTTAAATTCGTCAGGAAATGACTCGCGTTGTGAAAACCTTGCAAGCCTTGCAAGGGATGCTTGCAGTTCATCTGTAGAAAGGGGCCCAGAAAGGCGATCAGCTTTGGGAGTCCGCGCATTGTTATAAAAACGAAAGCAATAAGCTGTAACTCGTTGTAATCGAGCCAAACTTGAATACTGATTGAACGGAAATGGTTCAACAGAGGTTACAGAAGAACTCTGAGCTTCTTTTTTGAATTCTGGAAGATCAGCAAGAACATGTCTGGAAGTAGGCCAAGATGCCTCACCTTCGCTTAGCCAGGCGGGACCATGCCACCAAAGGCTTAATTCTTTTAAGACTAAAGGAGGGATTCTCCTAGTGAGAAGATCAGCAGGATTCGACGCGGTAGGAACATGCCTCCACGTGGCATCAGAAGTGAGTTGCTGAACATCAGCAACTCTGTTACACACAAAAGTTTTAAGAAGATTCGGACTGGTTTTCAACCATCCTAGCACTATTGTGGAATCTGTCCACAAACCAATTCTAGATATGGGCAAATCAAGTGCCTTTATGACTTGCACGGAAAGTTTACTTAGAAGAACAGCTCCGCAGAGCTCGAGCTTCGGAATTGTCAAGGGCTTTAAAGGGGCTACCTTGGCCTTGGAACAGAGAAGGTGAACTTGTACTTCCCCTTCCTGATTCTTGGAACGTAGGTATATCGACGAACCGTAACCATTGTTGGAGGCGTCGCAGAAACTATGGAGTTCTATCTCAACCACGCGCCGACAGAGGACGTGACGAGGAATTGTTAAGTCATTGAGCATGAGAAGATCACGCCGATATGTAAACCATTTTTCTTGTATGGCGTTGGAAACGGGTTCATCCCAATTCAACTTTTCTATCCAAAGTTGTTGCAAAAGAACCTTGGCACCCATGGTGCATGGACTTAGCAGACCCAGCGGGTCAAATATCTGCGATATTTCAGACAAGATGCTACGCTTGGTAGCCTTACTACTTGTAGAATTTGAAATATTGAACATCAGATGATCGCTTTTGACGGACCAAATCAAACCAAGGGTGCTGGTGTGCTCATGTGCACTGAAATCAAGAACACCCGGATGCAAATCGGAATCTGGGATTCCATCGAGAACTTCGGGAGAATTAGAAATCCACTTTCTAAGTTTGAAAGAGCCTGAATCAAGAATCTGATTCAAGTTTGAACAGAGAGTACGCGCTTTCTCAGGAGTGTCCGCACCTGTCAGAAGGTCGTCGACGTAGAAGTCCTCCTTTATCACTCGAGAGACTTCGGGATTTGAAGCTGCACATTCGATGCCCAATTGGGTCAAACATCTAATGGCAAGAAAAGACGCTGAAGCAGTGCCATAAGTAACTGTATTCAGATCGTATGACAGAAGAGGCTCAGTTGGAGAGGATCGCCAAAGGATTCTCTGAAGGGGCCTATGGTCAGGATTCACCAGAACCTGACGATACATTTTCTCAATGTCGGCTGATATAGCGAACAAATGCTTGCGAAAGCGAACAAGAATGGAAAATAAGTCTTGTTGCATGGTTGGGCCAACCATCTGAATACTGTTCAGAGATTGCCCTGAAGTGGTTGCTTGGGAACCATTGAATACAACTCGGAGTTTAGTTGTCAGGCTTTCCTCTTTTAAGACTCCGTGGTGGGGTAGATAATAGGATATCTCGTTTGAATTAGGGTTTGAAACGGACATATGACCTAATTCAGAATATTCATTCATGAAATTCGAATAGCGATTGGACAAGTCAGGGTTCGCTTGTAACCGCTTCTCTAATGATAAGAATTTTTTCTGAGCGATTTGCAATGAATCACCCAATACCTCTACAGGTTTCTTGAGAGGGATAGAGACAACGAATCGACCATTCGCTTCTCGTTGCGTATTTTGCACGAAATGTGCCTCACAGGCGTTCTCTTCATTTGTGCCGACCTTTTCCTCTGGGTAATGTTCGAGTTGCCAAAACCTAGCAATGGGGTCGGAAGCATCCTCGATCATGCTAAGATTGCAATGTACAGGGTACGCAGAAGAGGGGCCTGTAGCGCCAGAAACAATCCAGCCAAAACGAGTTTTTTGGAGGATGGGAAGATTTGGGCCTAGACCAATTTGTCCAATACAAAGGAGCTGCCAGAAAATGGGCGAACCAATAAGAATGTCGATGGTGCCCGGTTGGTCGTAGGACAGATCTGATAACTTGATATTATCAGGAACCTTGAAACTGTTTCGCTGGACACGAAAACTTGGGGTTGTACCTGTAATCTGATCGAGAACAAGACAGGATAGACCAATACTGTATGAGGTGTGAGGGGCTTGCAGCTCGATATCACACCTAGCTTTGATTTGAGAAGTAGTTTTATTTAAGCCAGAAACAGTAACGTTGACTTCGCGAATTAGAAGCTTCAACCTTTCACACAAATCTAAACGTATGAAGTTCGATTGGGAACCGGAATCCAGCAGGATTCGCACAACATGAGGCGTACCATCATCAGCGATGAGTTTAGCGGTAGCCGTAGGTAAGAGTACCTGCAAAGCATTCGAACAGAATGCCGAAATCGATTGATTTAGTTCAACAAGGGTTTCTGCTGACACCGCAGATCCTGGTTGACTAAAAGAAGCATTTTGAGGTTTGTCCTCATGAAGAAGTGTGTTGTGCCTTGATTTGCACTTTCTACACGTATATTTGGAGCTACAGCGGCTCGAAAGGTAACCCTGAGTTAGGCAATTAAAGCATACACGGAGCTCTTTTGCCTTTGAATTTCTGTCAAGAGAAGACAGCTTGACAAACTTATCGCATTTGTACAAGGGATGAGATCCTTTACACAATGGACACGAAGGGCTACCTGACACAAATGATTTCGAATGTACCTTGGAAGACTTTTCGGGTACAAGTTTAATATTTTTTACCTCTACAGTTTCTAGAAGATTTGCTGTGTTTTGTAGAAATTCCTTGAACTCGTCAAGATTAGGCAGGTCAGAACTTGACAGGTTTCTAAGGACCTCCCATTCACGGAATGTAGTGGGGTCAGTTTTTTAGAAACGACATAAATGATAACAACATCTAGAAGCTCGCTTTCGGTAGCTAATGATTTGATTGCTGTAAAATGTTTGAATAACATATCGCTAATCGTACGTAATTTAGTTGCAGATTCCTTACTGCACGATTCAAGTTCGAAATAGCATTGAGGTGGTTATGAATCAGAATTTTTGGATCATTGTAACGATTACACAATGCATCCCAAGCTAGAATATAATTACTCGCAGTAAACTCTAAACTTTTTATAATTTGGCTTGCATCACCCTGTAAACTAGCCTTTAAGTAATGCAGCTTTTGAATATTAGTTAGCGTTTGATTCTCATGAATTAAACTAATAAAAATCTCACGAAATTCCAACCACTCTGACACGTTCCCTGAATATTTGGGAATGGAGATGGTAGGAAGGGCGTACGGCTCGAGTATTGCAATGCGAGCTGCAGTTTGAATGCGTTGATCTCACGCTACCGTTAGGAGATCCAGAACGATCTGGTGCAACATCATACTGTTTGTTGTATTCATTAATCAAATATTTAGCTTGTGAGATTGCAAGAAAATAAGAGTCTTCAAATTCGACTTGTTGCTGCATTTCAGATTCTGCATCCTTACTGTTTTCTAAAATTTGTTCATGAACCGCATAATATTCCGATAACACGGTGGCTATAGCATCCAATCTTTCTTGCAATTGAATAATTTGAGTGCCAGATAAGAATTGATCTTCATCCTGAATTGTTTGCAATGATTGCACGTAATTTGCGAAACGCGTAAGCTTGCCATTGATAGAGCCACGTGCTCTTACAAGCGAATCCATAATTGCTGAAATTAAAACAGTTTAATAGATCGAACCAACTTTCGTACGCCCCTGGCGCGGAATTTTGTTTACAACGCAAGACAGCGCTGCCACGACGCGAGATTAACTTGGTGCTACGACGCAGAAACGGCACTGGTACAACGCGAGATTAGCTTGTGAATAATTCGACTGGAATATGAAACATGCAGGGGATATTGTCCTCACGAACAAACGAAATAGCTTGGCATTTCACGCAATTAAAATGTTTATATGACGCATAAACCATATGTTTACGCAATAGTACGCAGCTAAAATTATGCACATGCAGACACAGATGATAGAAAACCAAATTTATGCATAGGAAATCTCACAAAGGGAAATTAGGCTTACATTGATATTGGTGTGTGCCGCCTTTTTCGTTGTTGTGGCTTGAACTGCCGTCTCGTCTGCAGCTGGGCCTGCCCACCTGCACGAACTTGGCGCGGAACTCGGCGTTTGGCTTTCTCGCTCTCGCGTTGATAGCACCGTATGCTGTCTTCCTTCCTCTCGTTAGGGACGAATTTACGATTGAAACTTGCCTTGTACTTGCCTTGCTGGCGAATTTGGGCTGCTTTTCCGGGCCGATGGACCATGCGGCTCGAAGGAACAATGTGGGCGAGCCTCCCAGTTGTCCGTTATGTTTGGAAAATTCCTGGTTGCAAGCTCGATTGCACTGTAGTGGACTGTATTGATTTATTCTTCACTAGATTATACACTCGTTGAAAGCAAAGTAGGTAATTTATTCGCAATAAATTAGCATACAAACATTTAAACATTTAAACAAAGAATTAGCGTTTCTCGGACTGGACGGTTCGCGTGCAGTCAGTTTGACAGACGGAACGTAAGTGGTGAGGGCAGTCGCGCCCAAGAAGTGCTGAAATGCGCATAGTACAACGCACAACTACAAGCGAAGCGGCAAAATTTATGAAACACTTAACACTTCAATAGTATTCAACACAGTATTTGAATATTCTTTAAAGTAATTACTTAAAACATTTATGACAGATGTCACACCCTTAACCTATTTGTTTTAGTAACTTTTTGCAAGTACATTCTTAGACAAAGATCAAATTTGGAAATTTTTCAAATCAAAGCCCACTTTGTGTTTTTATGGTTACTGAAAAGACTATACCGTGAGAATAATGTAAGACTGTACATGGCTGAATTACGAAAAATTAGACATGGGGCATTTACTTACTGTTACGATGGTGTTTGTAAACAAAATAACAACATAGTGACTATAGAAACTTATTGAAACGGGATTATTTCATTGTAATTTCAAAACCGACAACTGTTACTAGCATGAGTAAATCGATTAATGCTAAAATATAGTTGTCAATGTATAGTCTTACATTATTCACACTGTATATGACAAATTGTCATGAATCAATTTTAATCACGGGCTCCTATTTTTGAATAGCGATATACAACTTTGGTTTTGTTAAATGGAACACCCCGTTCATTTTAGATATTTGAAATCAGCGCTTAAATGATTATTGGTACACGCTCCCCAAAATGACCCTTTAACAGGCTCGTTTGAGTCCGCAAAATGCTGTTTTAGCGGACTTAATGGATTTTTTCTACGGTCACCTCTAAAATGGGACTATTAAAAGCTCATTGTCAATGCGAAAAGTTAGCGATTCACACATTTTTCCCTAGTAACCATTTTAACATTGCAACCACGTAAACAATGTCTTAATGAAATAATCAGGTGACTTCATTTTACTTTACGCACGTCTTCGTGATTATTATTGTAATTCGTATTTTTCTGGAAATGTCAAAAATTATTGGCAATTACATCACGGCGCGTCCATCATCACGCAACAGTTTTATTGAATTCTTTCTCAGCGTTTTGTACTATTCGCTCCAAACGCTCGCCTTATAACGCCTTTTTCAGCTATCCAAAAATATGGTAATCGCAAGGCCATAAATCTGGGCCGTAGGATGGATGCTCTAAAACCTCAGTTCTCTCACTGAAATTGGGACGAGTTTCTCTAATCAGGCCTTCCACACAAGCCATCTTGTTTTCTGTTGATGCAATACACGCTGTACCTAGTCGCGGTTCACTCATTCTTAAATTTTTGGCATCATTTCGGCTTGCATTCGTGTATGAATTTGCAATGGTTGCACTTCCTCAGTGCACAAAAGTTGCATGATCCCATAGTCTACATTTATAACTATTAATTTTGAATGCTAAAGATTGAGGTTGATGTTTTGCATTAAAATCTTTGGTTGTATCTGTCGATAAAAAGCAAGGTTCCGTAGCAAAGCGCCTACAGTAGACGCTAAGGGTATAAACTACGGAAGAGGCAATGAGCTTTTAGGTTAAGATTCCATTTCTGGTTTAACCGCGTTACAAGAGAGAGAAAGAAACAAGAGTCAGTTACTGGCCATAATACAACTAACGGGAACACAATACGGAAACTGGACAAAACAGAGCAGCTGGAAAATATCACGAATATAAATACGAACGCCGCTAAAACAAAACAGCGAGAATAAAATATCAAAAGTCTTAATCTACAAGTCGAAACTAGTCTGATAGAAAAGACATCTTTGCGTCTTGGGCTAACGGGAAATTTAACAGAAACGATCGGCGAAAAGTAAGATTATCTGCCGCGACAGAGTGGCCAAAACGAGAAGTGCGGCGCGGAAAATTCAAACAATACGCAAAGTGGCTAGAGCTTGAAATAGATAGCTGTTTGCCTGCAACAAGTAACACAATTAAAATGTTAATACTTATGGACAACCATGAGTGTCACATTTCAGTGGAGAGTTTGAATTATCCGAAAGAAATGAGAATTGTAATGTTTATGCTACAGCCGCATACGAACCATAGACTTGAGCCTTGAACCTAACAGCGTTCGGTTCATTAAAAATATTTTACAAGCATTTACATCACAAAATATTCAATCAGGGTTTAAAGTAACAAAAATTTTCCCAATTAATCGAAATATATTTAGTCAGCATGAGTTTTTAAGTTTTTATCTAACCGATCGATCAAATCCTTCAGATCAATACAGCAGTACTGTACACGAGTTAGCCGGGCTCTCGAATGAACCCACAGTTTTAAACATTCTACCAAATTTAGATAATTCCACTTCATCTTGTGTACTTTCTACAGAATTAAATCAACACTTTGTAACGCCTGAACAGATAAGACCTTATCCCAAAGCAAAAGCAAGATACGTTAGTAGATGTGGTGGTTGGAAATCTGAGATCTGCTGAGTGTTACCAGATACTCCAGATATTGAGCTTCTAAGCAAAAATGAAAGGGAGAGAGCTATTAGTAAAGACGTAGAAATTTGAAGATGTGAGAATAATTACAAGCAATCTTAGTACTAGTTCAGAAAACGAAGAAGATGTGAACTTTGAATCCGACGATAGCTTAAATGTGAAGTTTGTATTAATAAAAGCAACCGAAGACGCAATATTTTCGAAAATTGGAAGTTAAGTAATGATTTCGTTTTAGTTACGATTACAAATAAAAAACTCTGTAGTATAATGCGAATAAAATCTTAGAAGTACAGGATGATATATTAGCAGTACAGCATCTGAAGAAAAAAGGGGAAGGGTGGACACATTTATATTCCAAATCGTAGGTGTTGCAGTAGTACACTAGTATTTTCTGTAGTTACTTTTTACTGAAAAACGTGTTATTTAGAAGTGTTAACGTACCTGAGTACCAAACTACTGAACTTGAATTTTTTGAATGCAGAAAAATTTAGTATAGTAGTTATATGTTGCCATATGAGTTTGAAATGCACTACTACAGCGTCTATAACCTCCAAAATAAATTCTAGACCACTTATTGTGCACCTCTTAGTCATGGCACGCTTAGCAGGGCTAAAATTATTATGTTTTGTTCGACACTAGCTATTATAGTAGTACTATAATGTTTTCTGTAGTTAATATATGCTGCAAAGCCGGTGAACAGAATTGCCTGAGAGGCTGGTTCAGGATTCCGTTACTTTGCGCTGATTCTATCCCTAATTTTAAGCGCGTAAATGAGACTGCATTTACGCTTTAAGCCAGCTTAGTCAATGGCACTTAAAGGGACGAGAGTAAGACCACTCCTGAGATGCAGCCTCACATCTCGACAGTATTATGGCTTGGTATAGAAGTGGCGACGTAGTGAATGAATCAAACATTAAATGCCGATTGTTTTATTATAAAAATAAACCTGTATTTATATACAATGAAAATGCTTAACGAAGTAACAATATCAAAGTTCATAATAGTGAAATAGAACGCGTTTAAAGGTCCGCAAAGACCGCAACTCAGCATGATAAGCTTTTATATTTCCGCATGGGTTTGCAGGCTGAGCGTTGAACTTGGCTTTCTAGGTCGCCGAGTTGCATTTTCACTTAATGTTGGCGAAACAATATTCGTTTAGGATTTCGTAAATGGGAACTGAATTTTGCCTGTTTTAATTCAAGATTAAAACAGATATAAATTACGTATAAACTTGCGAAATTATGAAGTGAAACTGGAGGTTAAAACTGTTTGTTTATGAAATCAGAATTACATTTAGAACTTCTGACTGGCTTCGTAAATTTTGTTATTAAAATTTATGTGTGTTTAAACCAAGTTTAAACATATTGCCAATTTTAGGCTGAAGAAAAAGAAAAAGAAAAAACTATATTGTTTCTTCCACATTAAGGGTTTTTAGAGGATATTCTTCTACGGCTGACTGCGTTGTTTGGATTGATGCTTCCTTCGGTTGATCCTTTTCCGAATGTAGTAGAAGGCTCCTATCAGAATAGCGGCTCCCAATATGCTGCCGGTGATACCGCTGGATAGATAGGAATGATGGGGGATGGTTTTCCATGTCACGTCTTTTAGACGCTGTTGATTATTCCTCTGGATAGGTAGTAGCGACGTCGGATGGCTCTCCATGCTACTTCCTTCAGATGATGTTGCAGGTCTAACCGAGAGGGTTTTAAATCCTCGAAGTGGTTCGGTTGCTGCAACACTGGCTCCTTTGCTATTTCTGTAAAAGAGCTTTTGTGTTATTGTGTCGTTGACTATGTTACCAATTGGTTTGGAATATCCTGCCAACGTCCATCGGCTGCCTCTTCCTTTGGAGACGAACATTATATGAGTGCATACGATAATTAATATCACTCTTGCCCGGGGTTAGCTTTTTTAGAGGATGCCGCATCGGTATTCCACATTGCGTATTTTTGGTAAATTTCCTCGCAGACTTTAATAAGCCGTCTTCTTGATTCCATTTTCTACGAGGGGCTAAGTGCTTAGCGAACTCGGAGGTTTGCTCGCTTGCTGCATTTCTTGATGCCATTTCTTGATGCCACCCTCCACTAGGTGCTAAATGTTTAGAGAACTCGGAGGGTTGCTCGTGTACTGCAATTCTTGCCGCTGTGTCTTGTTGCCACCCTCCACTAGGTGCTAATTGTTTATTGAACTCGGAGGGTTTCTCGATTGCTGCAGTTCCTGCTGCAACTTCTTGACTCCATCCATCGCTAGGTGCGACGTGTTTGGTGTTTTCTTTCCTGCATCCCCTGCCGACAGGTCTTAGTGCCGCTTTCCACCGGGTGTCAAGTTTTTAATGGAGTCGGAGGGTTTTCCATTTTCTGCAGTTATTGCTGTAACTTCTGAGCTCCGTCCATTACCGAGTGTCAAGTTTTTAGTGGGCTCGGAGGTGTTGTTGTTAGCATCTGGAGGAGTTCCAACGATTTTTTCGTGGCCTGCAATTTCTGGACTGCATCCACTGCTTGGAGCTGCTGTAGGAGTTTCAACGATTTGTTCGTGGCCTGCAATTTCCGTTCCTTTCTGTCCATCGACTTTGTGAATGGGAACTTCCTGAATGGGAACTTCGTGGATGCGGACTTCATGAACGAGGATTTCGTGAGTGAGGACTTCGGAGGTTCCATGCACTTGGTGATTTTCTTGTGGATGAGAAGATGCTACCTTTTCACATTCGATGATAACAGAATGTTGAACTTCCGTATTCTTTATATTGGCAGCTGCGATTGCTCGTTCTTCTCTGTAGGATCGGTTGTTAAAATTTTCTTCACCTGCTAAATTGTTTGCTTGTCATTGGTAGGTGAACTTCGGAACTGACCACAGCTTTTGATGTAGTGACCTCCATGACTAAGGGTTTCGGAAGCTTCGATTTTCTGCGGTCTTTCCTGTACTGATTCTGTGAATTTCTTTTCACGTACATGATATTTTGGGAAAATGTTCTTTGTGTGGGTACTTCTTCTAGGTCCCAAAATTTCTGCAACTGTTATTCTTCTCCAATTTTGGCAACCATGGTGTTGACTTTAATGCTGTCGTTATGTTGTCTTCCAATGGTTCCAGATAAAATCCAGCCCAGCTCGGTATTCCGTCCCAAGATGCCATCCTTTGTTCTAGTGATTCCTTCTAGAATTATTTTTGAATATTCTTCGGCGCCTAGAATTATATCTATAGGACCGGGTCGGTTGAAGGTTGGATCGGCGATGAAGGTATTGCTCCAGGAATCTATATTTATGTTTGGGATGGGGGATGAAGGCATGGCTTTGGTAAGTTTGGGAAGTATTAGTAAATTGACAGGTAGGGAAAAGTTACTTGAAAATCTAGGTGTGATCAAACCTGGGATTTTCCATTTGGCAATTTTTGGCTCGCTGTTCCCAATTCCTGTGATTTCAGCTCGAACCTTGGTCCTAGGTAACCCCAATAATTCGGCTGATGCTTTCGTGATAAACGACCCCTGAGACCCGAGATCTATTAATACTCGTAGTAGATGAGTCATCCCGGATGCTGCTTTTACTTGAGCCATTGCTGTGGCAAGTAGAACTTGGCTCTCCTGTGCGCCTAAATTGGCGGTGATGATGTCTGACTTCGGCTTCTTTTCTGGAGCGTTGGAAGTCTTCATAGCTGCTGCATGATCTGACGTTCTCATCCCTTGGGCAGGGAGCGGCCTTGATGGTGGCTGCGCCTTATGAAGCAGTGTATGATGCGGGAAGCGACAGATCCTACAATTAAAATAGGCACGACATGGTATATTTGAATCGTGCCGCAAGCATCGATAGCACAATCGATTGGTTTTTACTGCTTCTAGTTTTTTATGGGTAGTGTTAGATCATTTTCGACCTCGTTCAGTCATTTTTGCTATCAATCCCACTATAGGGTGTTATTAGTGAACTTGGGCTGAAAATATTCTATTTAAAATTTCACTGGATTCGGCCCTGTACTAGTTTATATTCGAATTCATTTTAGCCAGCGTTCAGATGCTCGTGACCGTGAATTCCTTCTTTAATTTCTTATTGTCGATAAGGCGTGCTAACACTTTAAAGTTCTACGTATTGCTTTTTGTTTTTCTTGTAATTTGATATTTACGCCCGCGGACTTCCGTGCGTGGCATGGCAAGTGTGTGGGAACCGTTTTCTTTGTTCTTTGTTAACCGGGACTTTCCCCCGAATTGTGCTAAGTCAGATATGACCTCAGCCGCCGAAGGTCTTTTGCTGTTTGTTTTCCTACCTACGCTTTGCGCCAAGCTTTGGCCAAAAGGAAGCAACATTCGATAAGCCCTTGATGATTGTGCGTAGGGGATTATTAATTTTTGAAACTCCAAACTTTCTTCCGATGGACGGTCACCAAGCTCTCGTGCATTTTAGAAATTAATTAGTAGCCAGCACTCAACTAAGCAAAACGTATGTGATCTTCGTGCCCCGGTTCGCGGCAATGCTGCCCGCGAACCGGGGAGTTTTCCATTATAAACTTGTGATTTCGATCGGGGAACCCTTTGCTAAAGAACTTATAGCTTCGTGCTGGACTTTTACGAATTTCTGTGGGTGCCCGGCGGCTTTAGTCAAGAATTTCGTTTTCGTGTAAACCAGTGAGATGTAATTAATTGTGCCGTTCCGGCGTCTTGGTGAGCTGAATTCTAGTTTTGGTGCGTTGCGGCCGACATGATAATTTCCGGGGCGAAGTGTTTTATTTTCGTTTGACGTTTTCGCTCACCTGTCTGTGGGGAAAACATTCTGCTACATTGCAAATTTGAAGGAGACACCTCTCGATTAAGCCTCGTAAGTGCTTTATTGCACACTCTGCATCTGCAAATCCTGTGTATGTCGTGGATCCGCATCGCTGCCCTTTTGGACATCTTCAGCTACCATTTCGGCCGAATTTTCGACTCCATCCTCTTCTATGCTGCTGTCACTGTTTCGAGCTTCGTCGCCGAGCAATCACCAGGCCAGCCCCGTCATGTCCAGATAACCATGATTTGGCTATTTAAGGTAATGTCAAATTTTAATTAGATTGCGCAATTAAGTGCTTCGCGGAAGTGCCGTATCTATAGTGTGTGCCGCATTTTATGTAACTTTGTCGCTAGAGAAGTTTTATCGTCTCATTATTTGTGTACCGTTGGGAAATTATCCCTGTCATTTCTTTTTGTATAACGATTTGTTTCTTATTTTCAATCTTAATAGTTAAGTTAACTTTGACTGGGATCCCGATAACTTTTCAGTTAGGGTGTATCGTATGTAAAATCAACTTGAAATTCATTGTGTGTTTTGATTATTAAATACTAATTTGTTAAAGACAGCCTATTTTATTAGTAGCATTTGAGAAACCTTTGGGGTCTTCCACCCGTAATTGGCCAAGGCCATCTGTACTAAGTGTAAAGCCAAAACATGTCTCTTTTGAGAAGCAAGCCCTAAGACTTGGGCTAGTGTGTTGATCTTCTAGGAGGGTGGCCAATTTTAAGGTAAGCTATCTGTTTCACGACCACCCTGCATTTTGTGCCAGACGGCCTGGAGGGAGCTTGGTGAGCGACGGCGAGGAGCAGGCAGTTTACAGCCAACCCAGTACTCCGTGGGTAAAGCTCTGTGGCATTTCTCGTTTTGGGCCATGAGGGCTATTATTCTCATCAAAACGAGTGGCGTCCTTTGGCAATTCTTTTAAGCAAGCTTTAGGGTAAGTACCCCGTCGGTTTTTCATTCGTCTCGAACCACGCCTTCCCGGCTGAGCTAAGTGCGAGGAATCGGAGCAACAAAATCTGCTCCAACACATTCAGATCTGTGTTCTTTTTAGTAAAACCGGCGAACCCTGTAGTTTGTACCCGAGTTTGGACAATAAATACGACCTATGTCGATCTGATGAATTTATACCGTAACAGTAGGTAGCCTCTGGAATTGACTACAGTTGTCGATGTAATGATCTCCATGGCACAGCTTGCAATTTAGGGATGCGGAAGCGTAATTCTTCTGTGGTCTTTCCTGCGTGGGCTTTCGAGCTCCACCTATGGATTCTAGGGATTGGAACCCCACTTGCAGGAAAGCCGTTAAATTTTGGTGATCCTGGACTTCATTTGGACATTGAAGCGACTGTTCATATAATTTGTTGGTTTCAGGATCCCATTTTCGAGCGATAGCTCTGTTAATCCACGGACCCCAACTGTCCGTGGAGATGCCTAAATTTTTGATTGCCTCCACACATTCCTTGATGGAGTCGTGCAATCTTTTTAACCCTTGGGCTGACTCTTTGGAGAGGACCGGCAGATCGAATATGGTATCTAGCAATTTAGTTAGAATAAGGCTAATATTTTGATACCTTTGTTGCAGCAGATTCCAGGCGGTGTTGTAGTTTGCTTGGGTAACAGCTAGATGCTGGATCAGTCGGCTTGGCTCTCCCTTAAGATGCGTCTTTAAATATTGCATCTTGATGACATCGTCCATATTCTGGTTGTCATCTACTAATTTGGTGAACAGGTCCTTGAAAGTGGCCCATTCCTCATAATTTCCCTCGTATATGGGAATTTTGACTTGAGGAAGCGAGATGGCTGCTGCTTGCTCGTTCCTTGTCGGAGCTTGCAATAAAATAATTAAATTTCTATACCTGTCTTCCAACGTAGTATATTCAGGACTGAAGTGCATTTGTTCTGAAGCCATGTCGTTTGACATAACTTCTTCGTCCATCTCGACCACACGATCCCATTTTTCTCTTAATTCCCTTGTCGTGATGGCGGGCCTCCCTAATTCTTGTGTTAGTTCGGCGTCGTCCATCGCTTGCTTAAAATTCTGAATCCGAATCTGCAGTTTTCGGATACGAACCTTTTGCTCGGGGTTGGCCACCATTTCCTCTTGCGTTCTGCTTACGGAGGGGTTGGAAATTTCCGTTGATTTTGAACAGCTCTGCAAGTAACTTTTTGCTTCTCCGTATATGGCTTTAATTTGGTCGTAATACCCTGTTTTAAAATAATTATGAGTTGGAATACTTAGCTGCCCCATTTCTGCATGATTTTTAGTTGCAGTGTTCCAAAGTTCGTCCAGCGTTTTGTTGCGACTGGCGATGTAGGCTTCATTTTTTCGGCTGGCAGGGTCCTTTTTGCTGTTGGAAAATATTTGCTTTATCTTCTGCGCGAGCTCTTCTTGGGCGACAGCTAATTTGTTGAATTCCTCCATGTTGTTGGCCATTTTCTGGGAACTGGGTGGTTGGCAGATGTTGTCTTCTTCTCGGGATGTGTTTTTTCGTTAGTTGGAGACAGATCCGGCTCGAAGGACCATGAACAGAATTGCCTGAGAGGCTGGTTCAGGATTCCGTTACTTTGCGCTGATTCTATCCCTAATTTTAAGCGCGTAAATGAGACTGCATTTACGCTTTAAGCCAGCTTAGTCAATGGCACCTAAAGGGACGACAGTAAGACCACTCCTGAGATGCAGCCTCACATCTCGACAGTATTATGGCTTGGTATAGAAGTGGCGACGTAGTGAATGAATCAAACATTAAATGCCGATTGTTTTATTATAAAAATAAACCTGTATTTATATACAATGAAAATGCTTAACGAAGTAACAATATCAAAGTTCATAATAGTGAAATAGAACGCGTTTAAAGGTCCGCAAAGACCGCAACTCAGCATGATAAGCTTTTATATTTCCGCATGGGTTTGCAGGCTGAGCGTTGAACTTGGCTTTCTAGGTCGCCGAGTTGCATTTTCACTTAATGTTGGCGAAACAATATTCGTTTAGGATTTCGTAAATGGGAACTGAATTTTGCCTGTTTTAATTCAAGATTAAAACAGATATAAATTACGTATAAACTTGCGAAATTATGAAGTGAAACTGGAGGTTAAAACTGTTTGTTTATGAAATCAGAATTACATTTAGAACTTCTGACTGGCTTCGTACATTTTGTTATTAAAATTTATGTGTGTTTAAACCAAGTTTAAACAGCCGGTTTAACAGACGTTTTAATGCACCTGAATACTAAACCATTGAACTTGAATTTTTTGGATGCATAAACATTTAATATAGTAGTTTTATGTTGCCATATGGGTTCCAAATGCACTGCTAGGCGTCTACAACTTATAAGATCAAATCTAAGCCATTTATTGAGCTCCTGTTAGTAATCGCACGCTTACCAAGGCTAAAATTATTATATTTTGATCGACACTGGCTATTATAGTAGTACCATAATGTTAGCTGTAGTTAATATATACTGCAAAACGGGTGTATCAGACATTTTAACGCAACTGAATACCAAACTACTGAACTTAAATTTTTTTGATGCAGAAAAATTTAATACAGTAGGCCACTTATTGTGCACCTGTTAGTCATGGCACGCTTAGCAGGGCTAAAATTATTATGTTTTGATCGACACTAGCTATTATAGTAGTACTATAATGTTTTCTGTAGTTATTGTATGCTACCAAATCGGTTTATCAAACGTTTTAATGCACCTAAATACTACACCATTGAACTTGAACTTTTTGGATGCAGAAAAATTTAATGTAGTATATATACAGGGTGAGTTTTTTTTCATTATCACTATAGGGATCTCGGAAACCGTGAAAGATAGAAGGTTGGTTAAATGGAGAAAGAATTGCAGTTTTATGAGCGAATTCGAGATGTGCTCTTGTTTCTTTGAAAAAATCCAAGGCCTACTAGATCCAAGCAAAATATTAAAATTACTTAATTTCTTAAAGTCGGTCTAGCGCCGTTATTATTGAAAATAGAAAAAAAGTAATAAGAATAAAAGTTTTAGGTATTTTTACGGAGTTTATCTTACACTTATTAGTTTTCTTCTAGCTTTCATAGTTTTTGAGTTATAACATTAAGTTACATTTTTTTAAATAGCAATCATAGTTGGCTTAGACATTTCTAAAAAGAGCATATCTCGTTTGCTAAATGGAGAAAGAATTGCAGTTTTATAAGCTTATTCAAAGTGTGCTTTTGTTTCTTTAAAAAAATCCAAGGCCTACTAGATACAAGCAAAATATTAAAATTACTTAATTCCTTAAAGTCAGTCTAGCGCCGTTATTATTGAAAATAGAAAAAAAGTAATAAGAATAAAAGTTTTAGCTATTTTTAGAGTGTTTATCTTACACTTATTAATTTCCTTCTAGCTTTCATAGTTTTTGTTTTCATCATTTTCTTATTGAGAAAATTATTATAAAAGAATTATTTGTCAAAATAGGTATAACAAACCTTGTCATTTTAAGCGGAAAAGTGAGCTCTTTTTAGAAATATCTAAGCCAACTATGATTGCTATTTAAAAAAAATGTAACTTAATGTTATAACTCAAAAACTATGAAAGCTAGAAGAAAACTAATACGTGTAAGATAAACACCATAAAAATAGCTAAAACTTTTATTCTTATTACTTTTTTTCTATTTTCAATAATAACGGCGCTAGACAGACTTTAAGAAATTAAATAATTTTAATATTTTGCTTGTATCTAGTAGGCCTTGGATTTTTTCAAAGAAACAAAAGCACATCTCGAATAAGCTCATAAAACTGCAATTCTTTCTCCATTTAACCAACCTTCTATCTTTCACGGTTTCCGAGATCCCTATAGTGATAATGAAAAAAAACTCACCCTGTATATTTAATATATGAGTTTCAAATGCACTCCTACAGCGTCTACAACCTCTAAAATCAATTCTAAGCCACTTATTGTGCACCTGTTAGTCATGGCACGCTTACCTGGCTAAAATAATTATATTTTGATCGACACTGGCTATTATTATTATTGTACCCATTATTCCCTGACGGGACATAGGGTTATAAAAAAACAAACTATTACACTCTAATTATTAACTAATAATTAACAAGTAATACTTAAAAATTCTTATCAAGTTGCACACATACGTATGCACATACCTATATACATCTATACATATATACACATTACACATTAGTTAGGGTTATAAGTTCTGCACAAACTGTTTCCACCTCTCTTTATCTTGAGCCATTAATCGTAGCTGTGCCATAGTTCTTCCGGTTTCCTCTTCTATTGTTCTCTGCCATGATGTGCGGGGTCTCCCTCTAGTTCTTCTCCCCTGTGCCTGCCATTCCAGGGCAGCATGACTGATTGTATCTCTACGTTTTCTTAAAGTATGACCCAGCCATCTGTACTTTCTTTGTCTTATTTCGGTGTTTATATCCTCCTGTCCGGTTTTCCTCCATAATTCCAGATTTGATATACGTTTTGGCCACCATATTCTTAATACATATCTCAAACATCTGTTGACAAATGCTTGTAGCTTCCTTTTTATTTGGGCCGTCACGTACCAGGTTTCTGAGCCGTAGAGAAGGACTGCTTTAACTGTAGCATTAAAAACCTTAATCTTAGCCGAAGTTCGAATTTTATTAGCCCGCCAAATTTTATTTATGCTAGCAAATGTTGCTCTTGCTTTATTTATTCTGAGCTCTATGTCTCTCAAAGTGCCTCCATTACACGATACAATGCTTCCCAGATAGGTAAATTCTTCTACTGTTTCTAAGGGGTTACTATCTAGTATTACGTTATTTGCTCCTTCGGTATTTATCATCAGCAGCTTCGTCTTATGCTTGTTGATTTCCAGTCCCACCTTGCGTGATTCTGTTACTAAGTTGTTCAGCTTTAACTGCATGTTTCTCACTTGAGTAGACATGAGGCACACATCATCAGCGTAATCTATGTCTTCCAGAACACCCATCAAACCCCACCTGATACCTCTTGTTCTGCCTTCAATAGTTTTTAGTAAAATCATATCCATTATTACTAGGAACAAAAGTGGCGACAATACACAGCCTTGTTTCACTCCAGTCTCGGATTTGAATGGTTTAGACAGCAGCCCTTTATGTAACACTCTACACTGGAAATTATCATATCCTTCCTTAATCAGTCGTATTATTTTTTTGGAAAGTCCCATATTTCTAAGTGCGATCCAAATACACTCTCTATTAACGGAATCAAAAGCTCGCTTATAGTCAATGAACAAAAGCTGTAGTGGCGATTGGTGCTCAAGAGATTGTTCTATAATAATAAGCACAGCATTTATATTATCTACGCATGAGTACCCACGCCTAAATCCGCTCTGTTCTTTACGATTAAGACTCTCAAGGGCTTCCCCAATTCTATTTAATATAATACGGAAGAAGACTTTGCTGGTTACGTTTAAAAGGTTGATCCCTCGCCAGTTTTCACATCTGCGCAGGTTGCCCTTCTTTGGTATCTTTACAATGATGCCTTCTTTCCAGTCGGCTGGGAAGGTTTCTTCTAGCCAAATTCTTACAACCAAGGGGTGCAATATGTCTGTTGTGGTTTCGGTATCGATCTTTAACATGTCTGCAGTTATCATATCATGACCAGCCGCTTTCCCATTCTTCATTTGCTGGAGCGCGCGTATTAGTTCTGCTCTTGTAGGGGAGTCTGTATCTATCTGCAACTCAGAGCCTTCTGATTCGAGTGGTATTTCAATGTCTTCTCCTGTAATATTCGCTGTCTCTTCAAAATATTCTTTCCATCGTTGCAATTGTTGCTCAACCGTGCACAGATTTACTCCATATTTATCTTCTACACGCATATTCTCTTTTCTCCTTGTCGCTCCTGCCAACTGTCGTATTTTCTGGAAGAGCTCCTTACTGTCTTTCTTATCTGCAGCTATTTGTGCTTGTTCTGCTGTATTTTCTATATATCTTTCTTTGTCTCTCTTTATGCTTTTCTTGACTTCTTTACTGCACCTTACATAATTTCTTTGTCTTTCTATTTTTTCTTCCTCGGATCTTGCTCTGAGTCCATGTTCCTTAAGTTTTCTTCTTTCTTTTATTTTATTCCAAGATTCTTGGCTAATCCATTCAGAAGTTCCTCTTTTTGTATTAACAAATATTTCATTGCAGCTGCTTAAAAGATTCGTTTTGCAGCTCTGCCATATCTCCTCAATTGGTACACTGTAGTATTTTCTTCGCAGATTGTTGCAGCGCATTAATAACTTTTTCCTTGATTTCTGGGTCACTTATCTTTCTCATGTCTAGACGTTTACTTCGTCTCAAGGAGGTGTTTTTGCTTTTACATCTCTCAAAGTGGAACCTAACTTTCGCTAACAGATGATGATCGGAGTCAATATCCGCTCCTCGTCTGTTGCGAACATCTAGTAAAGCATGCTGGTATTTTTTACTTATACAGACGTGATCTCTTTGATCAACGGTTTTTTTGTCTGGCGACACCCATGTTATTTTATGACAGTCCTTGTGATCAAAAATTGTACCGCCAATCACCACTTCATGGTTTCCACAGAACTCAAGTAAAAGTTCCCCATTTTCATTCCGCGTTCCAAGACCATGTTTCCCCATTATTCTGTCAAATTCTCTGGTCTGCTCTCCTACCTTTGCATTTAGATCGCCAATTAATATGAGTACATCTTTTTTATCTATCTTGCTGACAGTCCTATTTAATAAATCATAAAAATTCTCTTTTTCTGTTTCTTCTGATACATTTGTTGGTGCATAGCATTGTATTATCATTACCTTGCTTCCATGCGTATTAAGTCTGGCTGTAATTATTCTTTCACTGATAGGGTTCCATTCTATAACCATGTTTCGTAATTCCATGCTCAATAAAATTCCCACACCATACTGGTGTGTATCACCAATCTCCAATCCTGAGTACAAAAAATGATATCCTTCTGCTGTACTAATATATCCACATCCTGTCCATCTCACTTCGCTAACTCCCATTAAATCAATTTTATAACGCTTCATTTCTCTACACAGCTGTTCTAGTTTCCCTTCTTGGTAGAGTGTTCTTACATTCCACTGGCCAATTTTATAGATGTTTGCTTTATATAATGTTGTCTTTTTGCAAGCCTCTTTTTGTTTCTTGGTTACTATGCTTATCGCTAATTCCACATTTTCTGACATATCCTTATTCATTGCGTTGTTTATTACCATGTGTCCATTCTTATTATTATTTATTAGTTTTTTGAATTGCTTTCCACTAAGTTATTTGCTCTGCTATCCCATTTCCACATTTTTCCATCTATTGTGATCTTATTGTATCCAATTTTAACCACTTTGCCATTTTTTCTTTCTTCAGTTGCTACCTTTCTTATTTGTTTTAGGTTTTCTCTTTCTTGCTTTGTCAAATCGTTATTTATGTATATTTTTTCCATTGTAATTTGTCTTAGCTTTGATTTATTTTCCATGATTTTCTGCTTCTCAATTTCATTTTCCAGTTTTATTAAACAGCTTCTTTCGCCGATTTTATATGCTTCCTTGACTACAACATCTACTTCTAAGTGTTCTTTAAAAAAGTTTTCTACTGCTACTTTTAATAGTCCTGCGTCATGCGTGTCTATCTTCAAACCGTTTATCACTACGTTATTTTTTCTTTTTTCCTTTTCTATCCCTTCTAAACTGAACTGGCTATTATAGTAGTACCATAATGTTTTTTGTAGTTAATATATTCTGCAAAACGGGTTTATCAAACGTTATAACGCACCCTAAACTATTGAACTTGAATTTTTTGAATGCAGAAAAATTTAGTATAGTAGTTTTATGTTGCCATATGAGTTTGAAATGCACTCCTACAGCGTCTATTACCTCTAAAATAAATTCTACGCCACTTACTGTGCACCTGTTAGCCATGGCACGCTTAACAGGGCTAAAATTATTATGTTTTGACCGACACTAGCTATTATAGTAGTACTATAATGTTTTCTGTAGTTATTATATGCTGCAAAACCGGTTTATCAAACGTTTTAATGCACCTCAATATTAAACCATTGAACTTGAACTTTTTGGATGAAGAAAAATTTATATATATATATATATATACAGTAGAACTCGGTTATAACGAATTCCACGGGACCGCTATATTTGTTCGTAATAACCGTTATTCGTTATACCCAAGAAGGTCATAATTTGAGCAAATTTCCAACCTCCGTATAATTTCTACTTTTTCGGAAACCGATAAAATTTTCCGTTTGACTCCCGACATTTTTCCACAACTAGAAAATGCGTAGGTACATACGGAATCTCAGTAAAGGAACGACCAAAGTACATCCACTTGAAGATTTTTGCAACTACTATTGTTGCGTTATAGGCCAACGTCTTATAGCTATTGTATTTTTAATCCTGTAAAGGGTTTTGTTAAATACAATAGCTAAGACGTGGCTATGACGCAACACTTTCGTTTTGCAGAATGCGATAACAGAACTGAGCCATAACATCGGGCGAAACCCATTATCACTTTTCGAAGAACTGGATCCTGCAGGTAGCTGCTGGATTCTAAGAAAAATGGAGTTGCTTACAATGGCCACTATCTCGCGCTATTGTACAGAGTGCTAGAGAGAGCTAGAGAAAGTGGCCTACTACGAAATTTAACTGACCACTATTTTCCTAGAAAACCTTCCTTATTATAATGTTGCCACAACAAAATACCTAATATCTTTCAGTTACATTTTATTAGGAGATGAAAAGGATCAGTTCTGAGAATGTATTCTTAATTTTTGGTTCGTTATTCCCGTGAAACGAATTCGTAATAAACATGAAATACATGCATTAAATCAAATGTAATTCAAATATACCTTCAAAATTATTCGTTATAAACGTGAATTCGCTGTAACCGTGATCGTTAAAAGCGAGTTCTACTGTATATATATATATATAAAGATAGTCCCTCTCACAGCTTGTGTGGTTACATACACAGTAAAATGTTATTTCTTGACTGGGATATGGGTTTGGAATAACTCCAATCTCAGTGCTACGCACAGGTACCAAGCTTTAATGGTTAGATTGAAATAAAACCACTTGTATGTATCGCCTGACGTTTCGTATATTTATTTTTATACTTTTTTAAAGGCTATGGACAAAATTTACAAATAAGCAGCATTGTTATAAAAATTATTGAAAGTGAAGGTCTTACCTAACAACTTGTGGAAACCAAAACACATGTTTTTTTAATGACATGTGACGATATTCAAATTTGAACAAATTCATAAAAAGGGCAGTAGGCCACCAAGATTACAGAGCTGGGCTGCATGTGATATAACTACACTTAGTCATACATCTAGCCGGTTACACATTAAAACTTACTAGCACATTTAAAATTTGATTTACAATAATTTTATTAACTATTTGGCCAACATGGCCGTCAATTAGATAAAAATCGTGACATTGAAAGTTATTTCTAAGCAAGCAGCAACAGGTGTCTGAAAAGTTGTTAGAAACGCGCATGCGCGGAGCGCAAGGCGTCCAAATGTTACGAGGGACGTTCAAAATGGAAATGACCAATTAGCTTGTGCAATGCAATCTAACATGAGACTAGTAAAAAAAAACGACGACAAGGGTTATGTCTGAAGGTTATAAAAGGTGGAACTACAAAAAGAGTCCTAATTGAGCACCTAACTTGTAAGTCTACCAGGGGAAAAAGACAACTGAGAAAATATGGAGGAGAAAAGACCCTAAATAGATCTAAATATAACTAAATTTATTGTGGGACCGTATTGAGTTTATTAAAAAAAATTTTATTATTAAAGAATTAGTAATAGAATTGGGGCAGTAAAAAGAAAATATTATAAGATAGAAGTAGCTACCCATTGGGCTTTCTCGGTTGGAGAAATTCTAAGGAGAAATCTTTGTTGGACATGGCTAACAAAAGGTGGTAGGAGACACTAAGATGATCAATGTCAGTATTTGAATTTAAGGTATTATTTGTACCAAAAATGTGGCACATTTCGATGAAAGTGCTGTGGCTAGAATTTGGTTCAATAGTAATAATTTTTGTATTTTCAAAATCCATACAATGACCAGTGCTGTTGACATTTCCAGCAAGGGCGCAGGCTTTGGGTTTAAGACGAGAGTCGCTTTTATGCTGAATAATTCTTGATTTCAACCTCTGAGAAGTTTGACCAATATACGTAGAAGGACAACCACTACAGTTTATCTGATAGACGGCATTAGGGGTTAGGAGTTGCCGGAGTTTTATCCTTTAATTTTGAGAAACAATCTTTTATGATATGATGGTGTTTGTCCGCAATGATAATATGATCGAACTTACGAAAGACCTGTTTAATTATATGAGAAAGTCCTTGGACGTAAATGAGACTTTTGTAAAGTGGAGGTTTATCATTTATATTATTATCAGAATTTTCTGGTGGAATGATCCTGCCCTTGGGGGTGGAGTACCAAGGCTAAAATTATTATATTTTGATCGATACTGGCTATTATACATAGTAGTCCCATAATGTTTTCTGCAGTTAATGTATATTGCAAAACGGGTTTATCAGACGTTTTAACGCACCTGAATAATAAAATAATGAACTTGAATTTTTTGAATGCAGAAAAATTTAATATAGTAATTTTATATTGCCATATGAGTTTCAAATGCTTGGCTACAGCATCTACAACCTCCAAACTCAATTCTAAGCTACTTAGTGAGTACCTGTTAGTGATGTCACGCGTACCACAGCTAAAATTATTATATTTTGATCGACACTGGCCATTCTAGTAGTACCATAATTTTTTCTGTTGTTAATGTATAGCTACTGCAAAACGGGTTTATCCGACGTTTTAATGCAGCCGAATACTAAACTATTGAACTTGAATTTTTGGGGACAGAAAAATTTAATATAGTAGTTTTATGTTACCATATGAGTTTCAAAAGCACTCCTACAGCGTCTATAACCACTAAAATCAATTCTAAGCCACTTATTGTGCACCTGTTAGTCATGGTACGCTTAGCAGGACTAAAATTATAATATATTGGTCGACACTGGCTATTATAGTAGTACCATAACGTTTTCTGTAGTTAATATGTACTGCAAAATGGGTTTATCAGACGTTTTAACGCACCTGAATAATAAACTAATGAACTTGAATTTTTTGAATGCAGAAAAATTTAGGATAGTAATTTTATGTTGCCATATGAGTTTCAAATGCTTGGCTACAGCGTCTACAACCTCTAACTTCAATTCTAAGCTACTTAGTGAGTACCTGTTAGTGATGTCACGCGTACCACAGCCAAAATTATTATATTTTGATCGACACTGGCCATTCTAGTAGTACCATAATTTTTTCTGTTGTTAATGTATAGGTACCGCAAAACGGGTTTATCCGACGTTTTAATGCAGCCGAATACTAAACTATTGAACTTGAATTTTTGGGGACAGAAAAATTTAATATAGTAGTTTTATGTTACCATATGAGTTTCAAATGCTTGGCTACAGCGTCTACAACCTCTAAACTCAATTCTAAGCTACTTAGTGAGTACCTGTTAGTGATGTCACGCGTACCACAGCTAAAATTATTATATTTTGATCGACACTGGCCATTCTAGTAGTACCATAATTTTTTCTGTTGTTAATGTATAGGTACTGCAAAACGGGTTTATCCGACGTTTTAATGCAGCCGAATACTAAACTATTGAACTTGAATTTTTGGGGACAGAAAAATTTAATATAGTAGTTTTATGTTACCATATGAGTTTCAAAAGCACTCCTACAGCGTTTACAACCACTAAAATCAATTCTAAGCCACTTATTGTGCACCTGTTAGTCATGGTACGCTTAGCAGGACTAAAATTATAATATATTGGTCGACACTGGCTATTATAGTAGTACCATAACGTTTTCTGTAGTTAATATGTACTGCAAAACGGGTTTATCAGACGTTTTAACGCACCTGAATAATAAACTAATGAACTTGAATTTTTTGAATGCAGAAAAATTTAGGATAGTAATTTTATGTTGCCATATGAGTTTCAAATGCTTGGCTACAGCGTCTACAACCTCTAAACTCAATTCTAAGCTACTTAGTGAGTACCTGTTAGTGATGTCACGTGTACCACAGCCAAAATTATTATATTTTGATCGACACTGGCCATTCTAGTAGTACCATAATTTTTTCTGTTGTTAATGTATAGGTACCGCAAAACGGGTTTATCCGACGTTTTAAAGCAGCCGAATACTAAACTATTGAACTTGAATTTTTGGGGACAGAAAAATTTAATATAGTAGTTTTATGTTACCATATGAGTTTCAAATGCTTGGCTACAGCGTCTACAACCTCTAAACTCAATTCTAAGCTACTTAGTGAGTACCTGTTAGTGATGTCACGCGTACCACAGCTAAAATTATTATATTTTGATCGACACTGGCCATTCTAGTAGTACCATAATTTTTTCTGTTGTTAATGTATAGGTACTGCAAAACGGGTTTATCCGACGTTTTAATGCAGCCGAATACTAAACTATTGAACTTGAATTTATGGGGACAGAAAAATTTAATATAGTAGTTTTATGTTACCATACGAGTTCCAAAAGCACTCCTACAGCGTCTACAACCTCTAAAATCAATTCTAAGCCACCTAAGCACCTGTTAGTCATGGCACGCTTAGCAGGACTAAAATTATAATATATTGGTCGACACTGGCTATTATAGTAGTACCATAATGTTTTCTGTAGTTAATATGTACTGCAAAACGGGTTTATCAGACGTTTTAACGCACCTGAATAATAAACTAATGAACTTGAATTTTTTGAATGCAGAAAAATTTAGGATAGTAATTTTATGTTGCCATATGAGTTTCAAATGCTTGGCTACAGCGTCTACAACCTCTAAACTCAATTCTAAGCTACTTAGTGAGTACCTGTTAGTGATGTCACGCGTACCACAGCTAAAATTATTATATTTTGATCGACACTGGCCATTCTAGTAGTACCATAATTTTTTCTGTTGTTAATGTATAGGTACTGCAAAACGGGTTTATCCGACGTTTTAATGCAGCCGAATACTAAACTATTGAACTTGAATTTTTGGGGACAGAAAAATTTAATATAGTAGTTTTATGTTACCATATGAGTTTCAAAAGCACTCCTACAGCGTCTACAACCTCTACAATCAATTCTAAGCCACTTATTGTGCACCTGTTAGTCATGCCACGCTTAGCAGGACTAAAATTATAATATATTGGTTGACACTGGTTATTATAGTAGTACCATAACGTTTTCTGTAGTTAATATGTACTACAAAACGGGTTTATCAGACGTTTTAACGCACCTGAATAATAAACTAATGAACTTGAACTTTTTGAATGCAGAAAAATTTAGGATAGTAGTTTTATGTTGCCATATGAGTTTCAAATGCTTGGCTACAGCGTCTACAACCTCTAAACTCAATTCTAAGCTACTTAGTGAGTACCTGATAGTGATGTCACGCGTACCACAGCTAAAATTATTATATTTTGGTCGACACTGGCTATAATAGTAGTACCATAACGTTTTCTGTAGTTAATATGTACTGCAAAACGGGTTTATCAGACGTTTTAACGCACCTGAATAATAAACTAATGAACTTGAACTTTTTGAATGCAGAAAAATTTAGGATAGTAGTTTTATGTTGCCATATGAGTTTCAAATGCTTGGCTACAGCGTCTACAACCTCTAAACTCAATTCTAAGCTACTTAGTGAGTACCTGTTAGTGATGTCACGCGTACCACAGCTAAAATTATTATATTTTGATCTACACTGGCCATTCTAGTAGTACCATAATTTTTTCTGTTGTTAATGTATAGGTACTGCAAAACGGGTTTATCCGACGTTTTAATGCAGCCGAATACTAAACTATTGAACTTGAATTTTTGGGGACAGAAAAATTTAATATAGTAGTTTTATGTTACCATATGAGTTTCAAAAGCACTCCTACAGCGTCTACAACCTCTAAAATCAATTCTAAGCCACTTATTGTGCACCTGTTAGTCATGCCACGCTTAGCAGGACTAAAATTATAATATATTGGTCGACACTGGCTATTATAGTACTACCATAACGTTTTCTGTAGTTAATATGTACTGTAAAACGGGTTTATCAGACGTTTTAACGCACCTGAATAATGAACTAATGAACTTAAACTTTTTGAATGCAGAAAAATTTATTATAGTAGTTTTATGTTGCCATATGAGTTTCAAATGCTTGGCTACAGCGTCTACAACCTCTAAACTCAATTCTAAGCTACTTAGTGAGTACCTGTTAGTGATGTCACGCGTACCACAGCTAAAATTATTATATTTTGATCGACACTGGCCATTCTAGTAGTACCATAATTTTTTCTGTTGTTAATGTATAGGTACTGCAAAACGGGTTTATCCGACGTTTTAATGCAGCCGAATACTAAACTATTGAACTTGAATTTTTGGGGACAGAAAAATTTAATATAGTAGTTTTATGTTACCATATGAGTTTCAAAAGCACTCCTACAGCGTCTACAACCTCTAAAATCAATTCTAAGCCACTTATTGTGCACCTGTTAGTCATGCCACGCTTAGCAGGACTAAAATTATAATATATTGGTTGACACTGGTTATTATAGTAGTACCATAACGTTTTCTGTAGTTAATATGTACTACAAAACGGGTTTATCAGACGTTTTAACGCACCTGAATAATAAACTAATGAACTTGAACTTTTTGAATGCAGAAAAATTTAGGATAGTAGTTTTATGTTGCCATATGAGTTTCAAATGCTTGGCTACAGCGTCTACAACCTCTAAACTCAATTCTAAGCTACTTAGTGGGTACCTGTTAGTGATGTCACGCGTACCACAGCTAAAATTATTATATTTTGATCTACACTGGCCATTCTAGTAGTACCATAATTTTTTCTGTTGTTAATGTATAGGTACTGCAAAACGGGTTTATCCGACGTTTTAATGCAGCCGAATACTAAACTATTGAACTTGAATTTTTGGGGACAGAAAAATTTAATATAGTAGTTTTATGTTACCATATGAGTTTCAAAAGCACTCCTACAGCGTCTACAACCTCTAAAATCAATTCTAAGCCACTTATTGTGCACCTGTTAGTCATGCCACGCTTAGCAGGACTAAAATTATAATATATTGGTCGACACTGGCTATTATAGTACTACCATAACGTTTTCTGTAGTTAATATGTACTGTAAAACGGGTTTATCAGACGTTTTAACGCACCTGAATAATGAACTAATGAACTTAAACTTTTTGAATGCAGAAAAATTTATTATAGTAGTTTTATGTTGCCATATGAGTTTCAAATGCTTGGCTACAGCGTCTACAACCTCTAAACTCAATTCTAAGCTACTTAGTGAGTACCTGTTAGTGATGTCACGCGTACCACAGCTAAAATTATTATATTTTGATCGACACTGGCCATTCTAGTAGTACCATAATTTTTTCTGTTGTTAATGTATAGGTACTGCAAAACGGGTTTATCCGACGTTTTAATGCAGCCGAATACTAAACTATTGAACTTGAATTTTTGGGGACAGAAAAATTTAATATAGTAGTTTTATGTTACCATATGAGTTTCAAAAGCACTCCTACAGCGTCTACAACCTCTAAAATCAATTCTAAGCCACTTATTGTGCACCTGTTAGTCATGCCACGCTTAGCAGGACTAAAATTATAATATATTGGTTGACACTGGTTATTATAGTAGTACCATAACGTTTTCTGTAGTTAATATGTACTACAAAACGGGTTTATCAGACGTTTTAACGCACCTGAATAATAAACTAATGAACTTGAACTTTTTGAATGCAGAAAAATTTAGGATAGTAGTTTTATGTTGCCATATGAGTTTCAAATGCTTGGCTACAGCGTCTACAACCTCTAAACTCAATTCTAAGCTACTTAGTGAGTACCTGATAGTGATGTCACGCGTACCACAGTTAAAATTATTATATTTTGGTCGACACTGGCTATAATAGTAGTACCATAACGTTTTCTGTAGTTAATATGTACTGCAAAACGGGTTTATCAGACGTTTTAACGCACCTGAATAATAAACTAATGAACTTGAACTTTTTGAATGCAGAAAAATTTAGGATAGTAGTTTTATGTTGCCATATGAGTTTCAAATGCTTGGCTACAGCGTCTACAACCTCTAAACTCAATTCTAAGCTACTTAGTGAGTACCTGTTAGTGATGTCACGCGTACCACAGCTAAAATTATTATATTTTGATCTACACTGGCCATTCTAGTAGTACCATAATTTTTTCTGTTGTTAATGTATAGGTACTGCAAAACGGGTTTATCCGACGTTTTAATGCAGCCGAATACTAAACTATTGAACTTGAATTTTTGGGGACAGAAAAATTTAATATAGTAGTTTTATGTTACCATATGAGTTTCAAAAGCACTCCTACAACGTCTACAACCTCTAAAATCAATTATAAGCCACTTATTGTGCACCTGTTTGTCATGGCACGCTTAGCAGGACTAAAATTATAATATATTGGTCGACACTGGCTATTATAGTAGTACCATAATGTTTTCTGTAGTTAATATGTACTGCAAAACGGGTTTATCAGACGTTTTAACGCACCTGAATAATAAACTAATGAACTTGAATTTTTTGAATGCAGAAAAATTTAGGATAGTAATTTTATGTTGCCATATGAGTTTCAAATGCTTGGCTACAGCGTCTACAACCTCTAAACTCAATTCTAAGCTACTTAGTGAGTACCTGTTAGTGATGTCACGCGTACCACAGCCAAAATTATTATATTTTGATCGACACTGGCCATTCTAGTAGTACCATAATTTTTTCTGTTGTTAATGTATAGGTACCGCAAAACGGGTTTATCCGACGTTTTAAAGCAACCGAATACTAAACTATTGAACTTGAATTTTTGGGGACAGAAAAATTTAATATAGTAGTTTTATGTTACCATATGAGTTTCAAATGCTTGGCTACAGCGTCTACAACCTCTAAACTCAATTCTAAGCTACTTAGTGAGTACCTGTTAGTGATGTCACGCGTACCACAGCTAAAATTATTATATTTTGATCGACACTGGCCATTCTAGTAGTACCATAATTTTTTCTGTTGTTAATGTATAGGTACTGCAAAACGGGTTTATCCGACGTTTTAATGCAGCCGAATACTAAACTATTGAACTTGAATTTATGGGGACAGAAAAATTTAATATAGTAGTTTTATGTTACCATACGAGTTCCAAAAGCACTCCTACAGCGTCTACAACCTCTAAACTCAATTCTAAGCTACTTAGTGAGTACCTGATAGTGATGTCACGCGTACCACAGCTAAAATTATTATATTTTGGTCGACACTGGCTATAATAGTAGTACCATAACGTTTTCTGTAGTTAATATGTACTGCAAAACGGGTTTATCAGACGTTTTAACGCACCTGAATAATAAACTAATGAACTTGAACGTTTTGAATGCAGAAAAATTTAGGATAGTAGTTTTATGTTGCCATATGAGTTTCAAATGCTTGGCTACAGCGTCTACAACCTCTAAACTCAATTCTAAGCTACTTAGTGAGTACCTGTTAGTGATGTCACGCGTACCACAGCTAAAATTATTATATTTTGATCTACACTGGCCATTCTAGTAGTACCATAATTTTTTCTGTTGTTAATGTATAGGTACTGCAAAACGGGTTTATCCGACGTTTTAATGCAGCCGAATACTAAACTATTGAACTTGAATTTTTGGGGACAGAAAAATTTAATATAGTAGTTTTATGTTACCATATGAGTTTCAAAAGCACTCCTACAGCGTCTACAACCTCTAAAATCAATTCTAAGCCACTTATTGTGCACCTGTTAGTCATGCCACGCTTAGCAGGACTAAAATTATAATATATTGGTCGACACTGGCTATTATAGTACTACCATAACGTTTTCTGTAGTTAATATGTACTGTAAAACGGGTTTATCAGACGTTTTAACGCACCTGAATAATAAACTAATGAACTTAAACTTTTTGAATGCAGAAAAATTTATTATAGTAGTTTTATGTTGCCATATGAGTTTCAAATGCTTGGCTACAGCGTCTACAACCTCTAAACTCAATTCTAAGCTACTTAGTGAGTACCTGTTAGTGATGTCACGCGTACCACAGCTAAAATTATTATATTTTGATCGACACTGGCCATTCTAGTAGTACCATAATTTTTTCTGTTGTTAATGTATAGGTACTGCAAACCGGGTTTATCCGACGTTTTAATGCAGCCGAATACTAAACTATTGAACTTGAATTTTTGGGGACAGAAAAATTTAATATAGTAGTTTTATGTTACCATATGAGTTTCAAAAGCACTCCTACAGCGTCTACAACCTCTAAAATCAATTCTAAGCCACTTATTGTGCACCTGTTAGTCATGCCACGCTTAGCAGGACTAAAATTATAATATATTGGTCGACACTGGCTATTATAGTACTACCATAACGTTTTCTGTAGTTAATATGTACTGTAAAACGGGTTTATCAGACGTTTTAACGCACCTGAATAATAAACTAATGAACTTAAACTTTTTGAATGCAGAAAAATTTATTATAGTAGTTTTATGTTGCCATATGAGTTTCAAATGCTTGGCTACAGCGTCTACAACCTCTAAACTCAATTCTAAGCTACTTAGTGAGTACCTGTTAGTGATGTCACGCGTACCACAGCTAAAATTATTATATTTTGATCGACACTGGCCATTCTAGTAGTACCATAATTTTTTCTGTTGTTAATGTATAGGTACTGCAAAACGGGTTTATCCGACGTTTTAATGCAGCCGAATACTAAACTATTGAACTTGAATTTTTGGGGACAGAAAAATTTAATATAGTAGTTTTATGTTACCATATGAGTTTCAAAAGCACTCCTACAGCGTCTACAACCTCTAAAATCAATTCTAAGCCACTTATTGTGCACCTGTTAGTCATGCCACGCTTAGCAGGACTAAAATTATAATATATTGGTTGACACTGGTTATTATAGTAGTACCATTACGTTTTCTGTAGTTAATATGTACTACAAAACGGGTTTATCAGACGTTTTAACGCACCTGAATAATAAACTAATGAACCTGAACTTTTTGAATGCAGAAAAATTTAGGATAGTAGTTTTATGTTGCCATATGAGTTTCAAATGCTTGGCTACAGCGTCTACAACCTCTAAACTCAATTCTAAGCTACTTAGTGAGTACCTGATAGTGATGTCACGCGTACCACAGCTAAAATTATTATATTTTGGTCGACACTGGCTATAATAGTAGTACCATAACGTTTTCTGTAGTTAATATGTACTGCAAAACGGGTTTATCAGACGTTTTAACGCACCTGAATAATAAACTAATAAACTTGAACTTTTTGAATGCAGAAAAATTTAGGATAGTAGTTTTATGTTGCCATATGAGTTTCAAATGCTTGGCTACAGCGTCTACAACCTCTAAACTCAATTCTAAGCTACTTAGTGAGTACCTGTTAGTGATGTCACGCGTACCACAGCTAAAATTATTATATTTTGATCTACACTGGCCATTCTAGTAGTACCATAATTTTTTCTGTTGTTAATGTATAGGTACTGCAAAACGGGTTTATCCGACGTTTTAATGCAGCCGAATACTAAACTATTGAACTTGAATTTTTGGGGACAGAAAAATTTAATTTAGTAGTTTTATGTTACCATATGAGTTTCAAAAGCACTCCTACAGCGTCTACAACCTCTAAAATCAATTCTAAGCCACTTATTGTGCACCTGTTAGTCATGCCACGCTTAGCAGGACTAAAATTATAATATATTGGTCGACACTGGCTATTATAGTACTACCATAACGTTTTCTGTAGTTAATATGTACTGTAAAACGGGTTTATCAGACGTTTTAACGCACCTGAATAATAAACTAATGAACTTAAACTTTTTGAATGCAGAAAAATTTATTATAGTAGTTTTATGTTGCCATATGGGTTTCAAATGCTTGGCTACAGCGTCTACAACCTCTAAACTCAATTCTAAGCTACTTAGTGAGTACCTGTTAGTGATGTCACGCGTACCACAGCTAAAATTATTATATTTTGATCGACACTGGCCATTCTAGTAGTACCATAATTTTTTCTGTTGTTAATGTATAGGTACTGCAAAACGGGTTTATCCGACGTTTTAATGCAGCCGAATACTAAACTATTGAACTTGAATTTATGGGGACAGAAAAATTTAATATAGTAGTTTTATGTTACCATATGAGTTTCAAAAGCACTCCTACAGCGTCTACAACCTCTAAAATCAATTCTAAGCCACTTATTGTGCACCTGTTAGTCATGCCACGCTTAGCAGGACTAAAATTATAATATATTGGTTGACACTGGTTATTATAGTAGTACCATAACGTTTTCTGTAGTTAATATGTACTACAAAACGGGTTTATCAGACGTTTTAACGCACCTGAATAATAAACTAATGAACTTGAACTTTTTGAATGCAGAAAAATTTAGGATAGTAGTTTTATGTTGCCATATGAGTTTCAAATGCTTGGCTACAGCGTCTACAACCTCTAAACTCAATTCTAAGCTACTTAGTGAGTACCTGATAGTGATGTCACGCGTACCACAGCTAAAATTATTATATTTTGGTCGACACTGGCTATAATAGTAGTACCATAACGTTTTCTGTAGTTAATATGTACTGCAAAACGGGTTTATCAGACGTTTTAACGCACCTGAATAATAAACTAATGAACTTGAACTTTTTGAATGCAGAAAAATTAGGATAGTAGTTTTATGTTGCCATATGAGTTTCAAATGCTTGGCTACAGCGTCTACAACCTCTAAACTCAATTCTAAGCTACTTAGTGAGTACCTGTTAGTGATGTCACGCGTACCACAGCTAAAATTATTATATTTTGATCTACACTGGCCATTCTAGTAGTACCATAATTTTTTCTGTTGTTAATGTATAGGTACTGCAAAACGGGTTTATACGACGTTTTAATGCAGCCGAATACTAAACTATTGAACTTGAATTATTGGGGACAGAAAAATTTAATATAGTAGTTTTATGTTACCATATGAGTTTCAAAAGCACTCTTACAACGTCTACAACCTCTAAAATCAATTATAAGCCACTTATTGTGCACCTGTTAGTCATGGCACGCTTAGCAGGACTAAAATTATAATATATTGGTCGACACTGGCTATTATAGTAGTACCATAATGTTTTCTGTAGTTAATATGTACTGCAAAACGGGTTTATCAGACGTTTTAACGCACCTGAATAATAAACTAATGAACTTGAATTTTTTGAATGCAGAAAAATTTAGGATAGTAATTTTATGTTGCCATATGAGTTTCAAATGCTTGGCTACAGCGTCTACAACCTCTAAACTCAATTCTAAGCTACTTAGTGAGTACCTGTTAGTGATGTCACGCGTACCACAGCTAAAATTATTATATTTTGATCGACACTGGCCATTCTAGTAGTACCATAATTTTTTCTGTTGTTAATGTATAGGTACTGCAAAACGGGTTTATACGACGATTTAATGCAGCCGAATACTAAACTATTGAACTTGAATTTATGGGGACAGAAAAATTTAATATAGTAGTTTTATGTTACCATACGAGTTCCAAAAGCACTCCTACAGCGTCTACAACCTCTAAAATCAATTCTAAGCCACCTAAGCACCTGTTAGTCATGGCACGCTTAGCAGGACTAAAATTATAATATATTGGTCGACACTGGCTATTATAGTACTACCATAACGTTTTCTGTAGTTAATATGTACTGTAAAACGGGTTTATCAGACGTTTTAACGCACCTGAATAATAAACTAATGAACTTAAACTTTTTGAATGCAGAAAAATTTATTATAGTAGTTTTATGTTGCCATATGAGTTTCAAATGCTTGGCTACAGCGTCTACAACCTCTAAACTCAATTCTAAGCTACTTAGTGAGTACCTGTTAGTGATGTCACGCGTACCACAGCTAAAATTATTATATTTTGATCGACACTGGCCATTCTAGTAGTACCATAATTTTTTCTGTTGTTAATGTATAGGTACTGCAAAATGGGTTTATCCGACGTTTTAATGCAGCCGAATACTAAACTATTGAACTTGAATTTTTGGGGACAGAAAAATTTAATATAGTAGTTTTATGTTACCATATGAGTTTCAAAAGCACTCCTACAGCGTCTACAACCTCTAAAATCAATTCTAAGCCACTTATTGTGCACCTGTTAGTCATGCCACGCTTAGCAGGACTAAAATTATAATATATTGGTTGACACTGGTTATTCTAGTAGTACCATAACGTTTTCTGTAGTTAATATGTACTACAAAACGGGTTTATCAGACGTTTTAACGCACCTGAATAATAAACTAATGAACTTGAACTTTTTGAATGCAGAAAAATTTAGGATAGTAGTTTTATGTTGCCATATGAGTTTCAAATGCTTGGCTACAGCGTCTACAACCTCTAAACTCAATTCTAAGCTACTTAGTGAGTACCTGATAGTGATGTCACGCGTACCACAGCTAAAATTATTATATTTTGGTCGACACTGGCTATAATAGTAGTACCATAACGTTTTCTGTAGTTAATATGTACTGCAAAACGGGTTTATCAGACGTTTTAACGCACCTGAATAATAAACTAATGAACTTGAACTTTTTGAATGCAGAAAAATTTAGGATAGTAGTTTTATGTTGCCATATGAGTTTCAAATGCTTGGCTACAGCGTCTACAACCTCTAAACTCAATTCTAAGCTACTTAGTGAGTACCTGTTAGTGATGTCACGCGTACCACAGCTAAAATTATTATATTTTGATCTACACTGGCCATTCTAGTAGTACCATAATTTTTTCTGTTGTTAATGTATAGGTACTGCAAAACGGGTTTATCCGACGTTTTAATGCAGCCGAATACTAAACTATTGAACTTGAATTTTTGGGGACAGAAAAATTTAATATAGTAGTTTTATTTTACCATATGAGTTTCAAAAGCACTCCTACAACGTCTACAACCTCTAAAATCAATTATAAGCCACTTATTGTGCACCTGTTAGTCATGGCACGCTTAGCAGGACTAAAATTATAATATATTGGTCGACACTGGTTATTATAGTAGTACCATAATGTTTTCTGTAGTTAATATGTACTGCAAAACGGGTTTATCAGACGTTTTAACGCACCTGAATAATAAACTAATGAACTTGAATTTTTTGAATGCAGAAAAATTTAGGATAGTAATTTTATGTTGCCATATGAGTTTCAAATGCACTGCTACAGCGTCTACAACCTCTAATATCAATTCTAAGCCACTTATTGAGCACCTGTTAGTAATGGCACGCTTAGCAGGGGTATAATTATTAAATTTTGATCGACACTGGTTATTATAGTAGTGCCATAATGTTTTCTGTAGCTAATATATACTGCAAAACGGGTTTATCAGATGTTTTAAAGCAACTGAATACTAAACTAGTGAACTTGAAATTTTTGAATGCAGAAAAATTTAGTATAGGCTAATATATTTATGTTCCCATATGAGTTTCAAAAGCACTCCTACAGCGTCTACAACCTCTAAAATCAATTCTAAGCCACTTATTGTGCACCTGTTAGTCATGGCACGCTTAGCAGGACTAAAATTATAATATATTGGTCGACACTGGTTATTATAGTAGTACCATAACGTTTTCTGTAGTTAATATGTACTGCAAAACGGGTTTATCAGACGTTTTAACGCACCTAAATAATAAACTAATGAACTTGAATTTTTTGAATGCAGAAAAATTTAGGATAGTAATTTTATGTTGCCATATGAGTTTCAAATGCTTGGCTACAGCGTCTACAACCTCTAAACTCAATTCTAAGCTACTTAGTGAGTACCTGTTAGTGATGTCACGCGTACCACAGCTAAAATTATTATATTTTGATCGACACTGGCCATTCTAGTAGTACCATAATTTTTTCTGTTGTTAATGTATAGGTACTGCAAAACGGGTTTATCCGACGTTTTAATGCAGCCGAATACTAAACTATTGAACTTGAATTTTTGGGGACAGAAAAATTTAATATAGTAGTTTTATGTTACCATATGAGTTTCAAAAGCACTCCTACAGCGTCTACAATCTCTAAAATCAATTCTAAGCCACTTATTGTGCACCTGTTAGTCATGGCACGCTTAGCAGGACTAAAATTATAATATATTGGTCGACACTGGCTATTATAGTAGTAGCATAATGTTTTCTGTAGTTAATATGTACTGCAAAACGGGTTTATCAGACGTTTTAACGCACCTGAATAATAAACTAATGAACTTGAATTTTTTGAATGCAGAAAAATTTAGGATAGTAATTTTATGTTGCCATATGAGTTTCAAAAGCACTCCTACAGCGTCTACAACCTCTAAAATCAATTCTAAGCTACTTAGTGAGTACCTGTTAGTGATGTCACGCGTACCACAGCTAAAATTATTATATTTTGATCGACACTGGCCATTCTAGTAGTACCATAATTTTTTCTGTTGTTAATGTATAGGTACTGCAAAACGGGTTTATCCGACGTTTTAACGCAGCCGAATACTAAACTATTGAACTTGAGTTTTTGGGGGCAGCAAAATTTAATATAGTAGTTTTATGTTACCATATGAGTTTCAAAAGCACTCCTACAGCGTCTACAACCTCTAAAATCAATTCTAAGCCACTTATTGTGCACCTGTTAGTCATGGCACGCTTAGCAGGACTAAAATTATAATATATTGGTCGACACTGGCTATTATAGTAGTACCATAACGTTTTTTGTAGTTAATATGTACTGCAAAACGGGTTTATCAGACGTTTTGACGCACCAGAATATTAAACTAGTGAACTTGAATTTTTTGAATGCGGAAAAATTTAGTATAATAGGTTTACGTTTCCATATGAGTTTCGAAAGCACTCCCGTCGAGACCCTGAGCAAATACAAGTACGGTGAGGCAAGTACCTAAAAATCCCAAAAATGGAGTAAACTACACCAAACCGCATAAGTTATTCAAGCAGGCCCTCGACCCACCAATAAGCAATCAAAGGAAAAATAAGGAAAAACCAAAGATACCACACTACCAAAGCACACACGCAATCAATCAAAGAAACCATTCAGAAACCTCACTCACCAAAGCATACCCTTTCAACAAAGTCCATCGCACTACCTATAAACATACTGCTAAACCAATCATTAGTCAAGAAAGATGAGGGAAGAAAAGTCAATAAACAACCGAACGAAAGGATAAGTAAAGAAAGGAAAAGAAAAGACAGTCAAATATAAATACGTGCACTACAACAAGATGAAAAAATTACAAAATTGCATAAGAAGTAAACATTTGGGCAAAAGTGAAAAGGAAAATGAGTTCAAAATTAAATATTGATAAATAAAGCTATCCGGGTAAGCACAGCTGATGTTACTACCAGAGCGTTGGTCGCCAGTGAAACAATAAAGAAGCCGACCTGCGATTAATTAATAAAATTAAACAATGGTAGTAAAAATCGCAGATCAACCCCCCTACAGTTTATACACTACGGCAGCTCTGAAAACTCTTTACTCACAGCGATGGCCCTAACTAACTCACATTTCGGCGGCCTTGGATCGTAGGTTCAAATCATCAGCTGTGTACCCTGGAATGTCTTCAAAAAAAGGAAAGGAAATGGGCGCCAGAAATCAAAAGATTTCAAATAATAAGAAGAAATAAACTGCAAGTGACTAACGTTTAATTACCTCGCTTCTCCAACGCTCACAAACGGCAAACAGGCAAACGCCGGCCGGGGTAACTACACTCTTCGGTTTAACATAAGGTGGTCGTGAACTGCACACATATCGTTGAAGTCGACGTGGATGCGCCGAAAATTGCTGCGGAAGCATCCTCAAAAAGGCAGCAAATACGCCGAACCCAGCAGGTGTCGAAACTGCGATAAGGCAAGTGCCTTGGCCTCCGAGATAAACTCGTGGTTGAAATTGGTAATTAAGAGCTAAGAAAAAATGTAATTACTATGCGAATAACAAAACAGAAAAGCGCCATCGTACCTGATCATTGTCAGCCCTAGGAAACATACACTGCTCATTGGATTAATTGAGCGCACGTAATTTGACTTGAACAAACATAATTTAACCACGCCGGTGACGGCGGGCCAAAAATAGCAAGTGCGAGGTACGAACAATTCGTGCCCAAAGGAAAGCTTGCACTCTGATATGAGATAGCGCGGGTCGAGAGTTCATCGCGCGAAAGAAAGAACTCGAACCAGGTACAAAATGCGCTGGTTTGGAAAATTTAAGAATTTGAAATGCAAAGGATTTATAATTCAACTAAAAATATACAGGTTAAGCCTGAAATAAATGGATAACTGGCGAAACAATTAGACGAAGCCAAAAAATTGTTTCAAATATTTTCGCAAGTTAATAATTAATGCAGAACGGGTTTATCAGACATTATAACACACCTGAATACTAAACTATTAAACATTAATTTTTTGGAGGCAGAAAAATTTAATATAGTAGTTTTATGTTGCCATGTGAGCTCCAAATGCATTGCTACAGCGTCTACAACCTATAAAATTAATTCTAAGCCACTTATTGCGCACCTGTTAGTAATGGCACGCTTACCAAGGATACAATTATAATATGTTTATCGACACTGGCTATTATAATAGTCCCATAATGTTTTCTGTAGTTAATATGTACTGCAAAACGGGTTTATCAGATGTTTTAACGCACCAGAATACTAAACTAGTAAACTTGAATTTTTTGAATGGAGAAAAATTTAATATAGTAGTTTTATGTTGCCATATGAGTTTCAAATGCACTGGTACAGCGTCTACAACCTCTAATATCAATTCTAAGCCACTTATTGAGCACCTGTTAGTAATGGCACGCTTAGCAGGGGTATAATTATTAAATTTTGATCGACACTGGTTATTATAGTAGTGCCATAATGTTTTCTGTAGCTAATATATACTGCAAAACGGGTTTATCAGATGTTTTAAAGCAAATGAATACTAAACTAGTAAACTTGAAATTTTTGAATGCAGAAAAATTTAGTATAATATATTTATGTTCCCATATGAGTTTCAAAAGCACTCCTACAGCGTCTACAACCTCTAAAATCAATTCTAAGCCACTTATTGTGCACCTGTTAGTCATGGCACGCTTAGCAGGACTAAAATTATAATATATTGGTCGACACTGGTTATTATAGTAGTACCATAACGTTTTCTGTAGTTAATATGTACTGCAAAACGGGTTTATCAGACGTTTTAACGCACCTGAATAATAAACTAATGAACTTGAATTTTTTGAATGCAGAAAAATTTAGGATAGTAATTTTATGTTGCCATATAAGTTTCAAATGCTTGGCTACAGCGTCTACAACCTCTAAACTCAATTCTAAGCTACTTAGTGAGTACCTGTTAGTGATGTCACGCGTACCACAGCTAAAATTATTATATTTTGATCGACACTGGCCATTCTAGTAGTACCATAATTTTTTCTGTTGTTAATGTATAGGTACTGCAAAACGGGTTTATCCGACGTTTTAATGCAGCCGAATACTAAACTATTGAACTTGAATTTTTGGGGACAGAAAAATTTAATATAGTAGTTTTATGTTACCATATGAGTTTCAAAAGCACTCCTACAGCGTCTACAACCTCTAAAATCAATTCTAAGCCACTTATTGTGCACCTGTTAGTCATGGCACGCTTAGCAGGACTAAAATTATAATATATTGGTCGACACTGGCTATTATAGTAGTACCATAATGTTTTCTGTAGTTAATATGTACTGCAAAACGGGTTTATCAGACGTTTTAACGCACCTGAATAATAAACTAATGAACTTGAATTTTTTGAAAGCAGAAAAATTTAGGATAGTAATTTTATGTTGCCATATGAGTTTCAAAAGCACTCCTACAGCGTCTACAACCTCTAAAATCAATTCTAAGCTACTTAGTGAGTACCTGTTAGTGATGTCACGCGTACGACAGCTAAAATTATTATATTTTGATCGACACTGGCCATTCTAGTAGTACCATAATTTTTTCTGTTGTTAATGTATAGGTACTGCAAAACGGGTTTATCCGACGTTTTAACGCAGCCGAATACTAAACTATTGAACTTGAGTTTTTGGGGGCAGAAAAATTTAATATAGTAGTTTTATGTTGCCATGTGAGCTCCAAATGCATTGCTACAGCGTCTACAACCTATAAAATTAATTCTAAGCCACTTATTGCGCACCTGTTAGTGATGGCACGCTTACCAAGGATAAAATTATAATATGTTTATCGACACTGGCTATTATAATAGTCCCATAATGTTTTCTGTAGTTAATATGTACTGAAAAACGGGTTTATCAGATGTTTTAACGCACCAGAATACTAAACTAATGAACTTGAATTTTTTGAATGGAGAAAAATTTAATATAGTAGTTTTATGTTGCCATATGAGTTTCAAATGCACTGCTACAGCGTCTACAACCTCTAATATCAATTCTAAGCCACTTATTCAGCACCTGTTAGTAATGGCACGCTTAGCAGGGGTATAATTATTAAATTTTGATCGACACTGGTTATTATAGTAGTGCCATAATGTTTTCTGTAGCTAATATATACTGCAAAACGGGTTTATCAGATGTTTTAAAGCAACTGAATACTAAACTAGTGAACTTGAAATTTTTGAATGCAGAAAAATTTAGTATAATATATTTATGTTCCCATATGAGTTTCAAAAGCACTCCTACAGCGTCTACAACCTCTAAAATCAATTCTAAGCCACTTATTGTGCACCTGTTAGTCATGGCACGCTTAGCAGTACTAAAATTATAATATATTGGTCGACACTGGTTATTATAGTAGTACCATAACGTTTTCTGTAGTTAATATGTACTGCAAAACGGGTTTATCAGACGTTTTAACGCACCTGAATAATAAACTAATGAACTTGAATTTTTTGAATGCAGAAAAATTTAGGATAGTAATTTTATGTTCTTCGCCGTATTACTTCATTTGTTACCCTGTCTCTTAAAGTCAATCCCAACATAGAGCGTTCCATAGCGTGTTCGGCAACTTGAAGCTTACTAGGGCTAAAAGTACTATATTTAGATCGACACTGGCTATTATAGTAGTACCATAATGTTTTCTGTAGTTAATATGTGCTGCAAAACGGGTTTATCAGACGTTTTAACCCACTTGAATACTAAACTATTGAACTTGAATTTTTTGCAACCAGAAAATTTAATATAGTAGTTTTATATGGCTAAATGGGTTCCACATGCACCCCTATAGCGTCTACAACCTCTACAACCAATTCTAAGCCACTTATTGAGCACCTGTTAGTTATGGCACGCGTACCAAGGCTAAAATTATTATATTTTGATATACACTTGCCATTATAGTAGTACCATAATGTTCTGTAGTTAATATATACTGAAAAATGGGTTTATTAGTCGTTTTAATGCAACTGAATATTATACTATTAAACTTGAATTTTTTGAATGCAGGAAAATTTAATATATTAGTTTTATGTTGCCATATGAGTTCCAAATGCTCTCCTACAGAATCTACAACCTCTAACATCAATTCTAAGTCACTTACTGAGCACTCTTACCAGGGTTAAAATTATTATAATTTAATCAGCCCTACCTGTTACAGTAGTACAATAATATTTTCTGTAGTTAATTATTACTGAAAAACGTGCTCTTTAGAAGTGTTAACGTAACTGAATAGCAAACAACACAACTTGAATATTTTGGTTGCACAAAAATTTAATATAGTAGCTTTATATGGCTAAATGAGTTCAAAATGCACTCCTACAGCGTCTACAACATCTACAATCAATTCTAAGCCACTTATTGAGCACCTGTTAGTGATGGCACGCGTACCAAGGCTAAAATTATAATATTTTGATTGTTACTGGCCATTATAGTAGTACCATAATGTTATCTGTAGTTAATATATACTGAAAAACGGGTTTATAAGACGTGTTAACGCCCCTGAATACCAAACTAATGAACTTGAATTTTTTGAATGCAGAGAAATTTAGTATAGTAGTTTTATGTTGCCATATGAGTTCCAAATGCACTCCTACAGCGTCTACAACCTCTAAAATCAATTCTAAGCTACTTATTGAGCACCTGTTAGATATGGAACGCTTACCAAGGCTAAAATTATATAATTTTGATCAAAACTGGCTATTATAGTAATACAATAATATTGTCGCTATTTAATAATTACTGCAAAACAGTTTTATCAGAGGTTGTAACACAAATGAATACTAAAATATGAAACTGGAATTTTTGGTTGCAGTAAAACTTAATATAGTAGTTTTATATGGCTAAATGGGTTCCACGTGCATCTCCTACATCGTCTACAACCTGTAAAATTAATTCTAAGCCACTTATTACGCACCTGTTAGTGATGGAACGCTTACCAAGGCTAAACTTATAATATTTTGATTGACACTGGCTATTATAGTAGTATCATAACGTTAATATGTACTTCAAACGGGTTTATCAGACGTTTTAACGCACCTGCATACTAAACTAGTCAACTTGAATTTTTTGAATGCAGACAAATTTTGTATAGTCGTTTTATGTTGCCATATGAGTTTCAAATGCACTCCACAGCGTCTACAAATTCTAAAATCAATTTTACTCCAATTATTGTGCACCTGTTAGTCATGGCACGCTTGCCAAGACTAAAATTATTATATTTTGATCGAAACTGGCTATTATAGTAGTACCATAACGTTTTCTGTAGTTAATATATGCTTTAAAACGGGTTTATAAGACGTGTTAACGCACCTGAATACTAAACTAGTAAACTTGAATTTTTTGAATGCAGAAAAATTTAGTATAGCAGTTTTATGTTGCCATGTGGGTTGCAAATGCCTTCCTACAGCGTCTACAACCTCTAAAATTTATTCTAAGCCACTTAGTGTGCACCTGTTAGTCATGGCGATCTTAGCAAGGTTAAAATGAGAATATTTTGATCTACCCTGGCTATTATAGTAGTACCATAATGTTTTCTGTAGTTAATATATACTGCAAAACGGGTTTATCAAATGTTTTAACGCACCTCAATACTAAACTAGTGAACTTGAATTTTTTGAATGCAGAAAAATTTAGGATAGTAGTTTTATGTAGCCATATGAGTTCCAAATGCACCACTACAACGTCTACAACCTCTAAAATCAATTCTAAGCCACTTAGTGTGCACTTGTTAGCCATAGCACGCTTACCAGGCTAAAATTATTATATTTTGATCGACACTAGCTATTACAGTAATACAATAATATTTTCGCAAGTTAATAATTACTGCAAAACGGGTTTATCCAACATTTTGTAGCACCTGAATACTAAACTATTGAAATTAAATTTTTTGGATGCAGAAAAATTTAATATAGTAGTTTGATGCAGCCATATGGGTTCCAAATGCACTACTACAGAATCTACAACCTCTAAAATCAATTCTAAGCCACTTATTGACACCTGTTTGTGATGGCACGCTTGCCAAAGCTAAAATGATTATATTTTGATCGACACTGGCTATTCTAGTAGTACCATACTTTTTTTTGTTGTTAATATATACTGCAAAACGTGTTTATCAAACGTTTTCACGCACCTGAACACTAAACTATTCAACTTAAATTTTTTGAAAGCAAAAAAAATTAAGATAGTAGTTTTATGTAGCCATATGAGTTCCAAATGCACCACTACAACGTCTACAACCTCTAAAATCAATTCTAAGCCACTTATTGAGCACCTGTTAGTGATGGCACGCTTGCCAAGGCTAAAATGATTATATTTTGATCTACACTAGCTATTACAGTAATACAATAATATTTTCGCAATTAAATTTTTTGGATGCAGAAAAATTTAATATAGTAGTTTTATGTTGCCATATGAGTTCCAAATGCACTGCTACAGCGTCTACAAACTCTAATAAATTCTAAGCTACTTATTGACACCTGTTAGTAATGGCACGGTTGCCAGGACTAAAATTATTATATATTGATCAACACTAGCTATTACAGTAATACAATAATATTTTCGCAAGTTAATAATTACTGCAAAACGGGTTTATCCAACGTTTTGTAGCACCTGAATACTAAACTATTGAAATTAAATTTTTTTGATGCAGAAAAATTTAATATAGTAGTTTGATGCAGCCATATGGGTTCCAAATGCACTGCTACAGCGTCTACAAACTCTAAAATTAATTCTAAGCCACTTATTGTTCACCTGTTAGTCATGGCACGCTAACCAGGCTAAAAATTTTATATTTTGATCGACACTAGCTATTACAGTAATACAATAATATTTTCGCAATTTAATAATTACTGCAAAACGGGTTTATCTGACGTTTTAAAGCACCTGAAATTAAATTTTTTGGATGCAGAAAAATTTAATATAGTAGTTTTATGTTGCCATATGAGTTCCAAATGCACTGCTACAGGGACTACAAACTCTAAGATCAATTCTAAGCTATTTATTGACACCTGTTAGTAATGGCACGGTTACCAAGGCTAAAATTATTATATATTGATCAACACTAGCTATTACAGTAATACAATAATAATAATTTCTGCAAAACGGGTTTATCCGACGTTTTAACGCACCTAAATACTAAACTATTAAAATTGAATTTTTTGGATGCAGAAAAAAATAATATAGTAGTTTGATGTAGCCATATGAGTTCCAAATGCACCACTACTACGTCTACAACCTCTAAAATCAATTATAAGCCACTTATGCACCTGTTAGTCATGGCGCGCTTAGCAGGCTAAAATTATTTTATTTTGATCCACAATAGCTATTATAATAATACCATAATGTTTTCTGTAGTTAATTATATACTGCAAACGGGTTTATCAGACGTTTTAACGCCCCTGAATACCAAACTAATGAACTTGAATTTTTTGAATGCAGAGAAATTTAGTATAGTAGTTTTATGTTGCCATATGAGTTTCAAATGCACTTCTGCAGTGTCTACAACCTCTAAAATCAATTCCACGTCAATTATTGTGCACCTGTTGGTCATGGCACGCTTGTCAAGGCAAAAATTATTATATTTTGTTCGACACTGGCTATTATAGTAGTACCATACTTTTTTCTGTTGTTAATATTATTATGCAATGGATACGTGTGTATGCTTATTTTATTCAAGTATTGAAACTTTAACTTTATTATAAAATTAAATTGAATTTATTTCAAATTACATGAGTACTTCTTTTTCTCAGGGTATGGTTCGCCGAAATCTAGTTAGTTATTTGTTGCTGTAATTACTGAATGTCAATTGCTGTCAACTATTATTTTCAAGCAATGTTTAATGACACCCCTAAATCAATATGACATACATAAAATTTTTTACAACGGTTTTGACTTTATGATATTTAAATTCAAATTTGCATATATTATTTAAAATACTTCTGTCATTAAATTTCAAATTAAATGTCAAACTGACAGCATCATCCCTATAATCTGGGTAAGTACTTTACTTTTATAATGTCTCTTTCTTAATATTAATTAATCAGCTTTTATTTATTTAGATACCTTCAACTTAACCACTTACTTTGCACTGACACTTCCCAAACTCCAACAAAAATGCGATACCTTTTGCAACCCTATAGACGGCTCCGATCTCCAACCATTGACAGCATCTCCAGCACGCCTAAGTATTTATTGTATCTCCACCATCTAACAATGTATCCAGATCTAATTGACAAATTGTATCCTCCACCAGTGATCCCGTTCCAAGTTCATATAATCCGCAACAGACCAAAACTCCTGTATGGCCTCGGACCATCGCCCTTTTCAGCTCACACAATGGTACTTTCCCTGCAATGTACTGGACCTCTGCTACACATCCAATTGGTTATGCTTTCTTCAATCCCAGTTTTTTGGCGCCAATGTTCCAAAATCTTGCATTGGACTATTTATTTTATTTGTAATGTACAACCAACATAAACCTTTACGTTTTACTAAAATTCTTCGTTATTTTAATGGGTTTTATTATGTATTTACACAATTATAAAATTTTTATATCCATTTTATATCAAATTTTTCGTAGTTGTTTTTAAGTTGTTATTCTAATAATCATCCCAATTTGTTATTGCTATCCTAGACTACCATTATTCCTGCCTGCTACATGTTATAAATAAATTTGAATGGTGCTCACTTTATAAATGATTACAAATAGAATTTTATTCTGTCATATGCAACCTTCAACTTTGTATTTATTGTTAATTTTTGTTACCATCATCAAGTAGTACTCATTATGAAATAACTTTTTTTTAAAATGTAATTTGAATCTTTGAGTTTCAATTATTATTCAATTAAATAAGCAATCATTATCATAATTTTTCACATCTTATCTTTTCAGTATAATTACTGTATTAAACTTTTCATTTTTGATTCATGTAAATAAATAACTGTATTTAATGTAATACATGGCTTCTATATACCATAGCAATATATACTGCAAAACGGGTTTATCAGATGTGTTTAACGTATCTGAATATTAAACTATTGAACTTGAATTTTTTGAATGCAGAAAATATTTAATATAGTAGTTTTATATGGCTAAATGGGTTCCACATGCACTCCTACAGCGTCTATAACTTTTAAAATTAAGTCTAAGACACTTATAGAGCACCTGTTAGATATGGCACGCTTACCAGGCTAGAAATATTATAAATTTGATCGACACTAGCTATTACAGTAATACAATAATATTTTCGCAAGTTAATAATTATTGCAAAACGTGTTTATCACACGTCTTAACACACCTGAATACTAAACTATTAAACTTGAATTTTTTGGATGCAGAAAAATTTAGTATAGTAGTTTTATGTTGCATATGAGTTTCAAATACACTACTACAGCATTTACAACTTCTAAGATCAATTCTAAGCCAATTATTGAGCACCTGTTAGTAATGGCACGCTTACCAGAGCTAAAACTGTTATAATTTAATCGACACCGGCTACTATAATAGTATCATAGTGTTTTCTGTAGTCAATATATACTGAAAAACGGGTTTATGAGACGTTTTACCACACCTGAATATTAAACTATTAAACTTGAATTTTTTGAATGCAGAAAAATTTAGTATAAAAGTTTTATATTGCACATGAGTTTCAAATGCACTGCTACACAACATTTACAACCTCTAAGATCAATTCTAAGCCATTTATTGAGCACCTGTTAGATATGGCAGGCTTACCAGGCTAGAAATATTATAAATTTGGTCGACACTAGCTATTACAGTAATACAATAATATTTTCGCAAGTTAATAATTACTGCAAAACGGGTTTATCAGACGTTTTAACGCACATCAATATTAAACTGCTGAACTTGAATTTTTTGGATGCAGAAAAATTTAGTATAGTAGTTTTAGGTTGCACATGAGTTTCAAATGAACTGTTACAGCATCTACAACCTCTAAGATCAATTCTAATCTATTTATTGGACACCTGTTAGTAATGACACGCTTACCCAGCCTAAAACTATTATATTAGGATCAACACTGGCTTTTATAGTAGTATCCTAATGTTTTCTGTAGTTAATATTATTGAAAAACGGGTTTATCAAACGTTTTAACGCACCTGAATAGTAAACTAGTGAACTTGAATTTTTTGAAATCAGAAAAATTTAGGATAGTAGTTTAATGTTGAATATGAGTTTCAAATGCACGGCTACAGCAGTTACAACCTCTAAGATCAATTCTAAGCCATTTATTGAGCACCTGTTAGATATGGCACGCTTACCAGGCTAGAAATATTATAAATTTGATCGACACTAGCTATTACAGTAATACAATAATATTTTCGCAAGTTAATAATTACTGCAAAACGGGTTTATCAAACGTTTTAACGCACATCAATATTAAACTGCTGAACTTGAATTTTTTGGATGCAGAAAAATTTAGGATAGTAGTTTTATGTTGCACATGAGTTTCAAATGCACTGTTACAGCATTTACAACCTCTAAGATTAATTCTAACCCATTTATTGAGCACCTGTTAGATATGGCACGCTTACCAGGCTAGAATTATTATATTTTGATCGACACTAGCTATTACAGTAATACAATAATATTTTCGCAAGTTAATAATTACTGCAAAACGTGTTTATCAGACGTTTTAACGCACATCAATATTAAACTGCTGAGCTTGAATTTTTTGGATGCAGAAAAATTAAGGATAGTAGTTTTATGTTGCACATGAGTTTCAAATGCACTGTTACAGCATCTACAACCTCTAAGATCAATTCCAATCTATTTATTGAACACCTGTTAGTAATGACACGCTTACCAGGACTAAAACTATTATATTAGCATCAACACTGGCTGTTATAGTAGTATCGTAATGTTTTCTGTAGCTAATATATATTGAAAAACGGGTTTATCAGACGTTTTAACGCACCTAAATAGTAAACTAGTGAACTTGAATTTTTTGAAATCAGAAAAATTTAGGATAGTAGTTTTATCTTGAATAATAGCTTCAAATGCACGGCTACAGCAGTTACAACCTCTAAGATCAATTCCAAGCCATTTATTGAGCACCTGTTAGATATGGCACGCTTACAAGGCAAGAATTATTATATTTTCATCGACACTAGCTATTACAGTAATACAATAATATTTTCGCAAATTAATAATTATTGCAAAACGTGTTTATCACACGTTTTAACACACCTGAATACTAAACTATTAAACTTGAATTTTTTGGATGCAGAAAAATTTAGGATAGTAGTTTTATGTTGCACATGAGTTTCAAATGAACTGTTACAGCATCTACAACCTCTAAGATCAATTCCAATCTATTTATTGAACACCTGTTAGTAATGACACGCTTACCAGGGTTAAAACTATTATATTAGGATCAACACTGGTTGTAATAGTAGTATCATAATGTTTTCTGTAGTTAATATATATTCAAAAACGGGTTTATCAGACGTTTTAATGCACCTAAATAGTAATCTAGTGAACTTGAATTTTTTGAAATCAGAAAAATTTAGGATAGTAGTTTTATGTTGAATATTAGCTTCAAATGCACGGCTACAGCAGTTACAACCTCTAAGATCAATTCTAAGCCATTTATTGAGCACCTGTTAGATATGGCACGCTTACCAGGATAGAAATATTATAAATTTGATCGACACTAGCTATTACAGTAATACAATAATATTTGCGCAAGTTAATAACTACTGCAGAACGTGTTTATTACACTTTTCAACACACCTGAATACTAAACTATTAAACTTGAATTTTTTGGATGCAGAAAAATTTAGGATAGCAGTTTAATGTTGAATAAAAGTTTCAAATGCACTGCTTCAGCATTTACAACCTCTAAGATCAATTCCAAGCCATTTATTGAGCACCTGTTAGATATGGCACTCTTACCAGGCAAGAATTATTATATTTTGATCGACACTAGCTATTACAGTAATATAATATTTTCGCAAGTTAATAATTATTGCAAAACGTGTTTATCACACCTTTTAACACACCTGAATACTAAACTATTAAACTTGAATTTTTTGGATGCAGAAAAATTTAGGATAGTAGTTTTATGTTGCACATGAGTTTTAAATGCACTGTTACAGCATCTACAACCTCTAAGATTAATTCTAACCCATTTATTGAGCACCTGTTAGATATGGCACGCTTACCAGGCTAGAATTATTATATTTTGATCGACCCTAGCTATTACTGTAATACAATAATGTTTCGCAAGTTAATAATTACTGCAAAACGGGTTTATCAGACGTTTTAACGCACATCAATATTAAACTGCTGAGCTTGAATTTTTTGGATGCAGAAAAATTTAGGATAGTAGTTTTATGTTGCACATGAGTTTCAAATGCACTGTTACAGCATCTACAACCTCTAAGATCAATTCCAATCTATTTATTGAACACCTGTTAGTAATGACACGCTTACCAGGCCTAAAACTATTATATTAGGATCAACACTGGCTGTAATAGTAGTATCATAATGTTTTCTGTAGTTAATATACATTGAAAAACGGGTTTATCAGACGTTTTAATGCACCTAAATAGTAAACTAGTGAACTTGAATTTTTTGAAATCAGAAAAATTTAGGATAGTAGTTTTATGTTGAATATTAGCTTCAAATGCACGGCTACAGCAGTTACAACCTCTAAGATCAATTCTAAGCCATTTATTGAGCACCTGTTAGATATGGCACGCTTATCAGGCTAGAATTATTATATTTTGATCGACACTAGCTATTACAGTAATACAATAATATTTTCGCAAGTTAATAATTACTGCAAAACGGGCTTATCAGACGTTTTAACTCACATCAATATTAAACTGCTGAACTTGAATTTTTTGGATGCAGAAAAATTTAGGATAGTAGTTTTATGTTGCACATGAGTTTTAAATGCACTGTTACAGCATCTACAACCTCTAAGATTAATTCTAATCTATTTATTCAGCGCCTGTTAGTAATGACACGCTTACCAGGCCTAAAACTATTATATTAGGATCAACACTGGCTATTATAGCAGTATCATAATGTTTTCTGTAGTTAATATATATTAAAAAACGGGTTTATCAGACGTTTTAACGCACCTGAATAGTAAACTAGTAAACTTGAATTTTTTGAAATCAGAAAAATTTAGGATAGTAGTTTTATGTTGAATATTAGTTTCAAATGCACGGCTACAGCAGTTACAACCTCTAAGATCAACTCCAAGCCATTTATTGATCACCTGTTAGATATGGCACGTTTACCAGGCTAGAAATATTATAAATTTGATCCACACTAGCTATTACAGTAATACAATAATATTTTCGCAAGTTAATAATTACTGCAAAACGGGCTTATCAGACGTTTTAACTCACATCAATATTAAACTGCTGAACTTGAATTTTTTGGATGCAGAAAAATTTAGGATAGTAGTTTTATGTTGCACATGAGTTTTAAATGCACTGTTACAGCATCTACAACCTCTAAGATTAATTCTAATCTATTTATTCAGCGCCTGTTAGTAATGACACGCTTACCAGGCCTAAAACTATTATATTAGGATCAACACTGGCTATTATAGCAGTATCATAATGTTTTCTGTAGTTAATATATATTAAAAAACGGGTTTATCAGACGTTTTAACGCACCTGAATAGTAAACTAGTAAACTTGAATTTTTTGAAATCAGAAAAATTTAGGATAGTAGTTTTATGTTGAATATTAGTTTCAAATGCACGGCTACAGCAGTTACAACCTCTAAGATCAACTCCAAGCCATTTATTGATCACCTGTTAGATATGGCACGTTTACCAGGCTAGAAATATTATAAATTTGATCCACACTAGCTATTACAGTAATACAATAATATTTTCGCAAGTTAATAATTACTGCAAAACGGGTTTATCTGACGTTTTAAAGCACATCAATATTAAACTGCTAAACTTGAATTTTTTGGATGCAGAAAAATTTAGGATAGTAGTTTTATGTTGCACATGAGTTTCAAATGCACTGTTACAGCATCTACAACCTCTAAGATCAATTCCAATCTATTTATTGAACACCTGTTAGTAATTACACGCTTACCAGGCCTAAAACTATTATATTAGCATCAACACTGGCTGTTATAGTAGTACCATAATGTTTTCTGTAGTTAATATATATTGAAAAACGGGTTTATCAGACGTTTTAACGCACCTAAATAGTAAACTAGTGAAATTGAATTTTTTGAAATCAGAAAAATTTAGGATAGTAGTTTTATGTGGAATATTAGCTTCAAATGCACGGCTACAGCAGTTACAACCTCTAAGATCAACTCCAAGCCCTTTATTGAGCACCTGTTAGATATGGCACGCTTACCAGGCAAGAATTATTATATTTTGATCGACACTAGCTATTACAGTAATACAATAATATTTTCGCAAGTTAATAATTATTGCAAAACGTGTTTATCACACGTTTTAACACACCTGAATACTAAACTATTAAACTTGAATTTTTTGGATGCAGAAAAATTTAGTATAGCAGTTTTATGTTGCATATGAGTTTCAAATACACTACTACAGCATTTACAACCCCTAAGATCAATTCTAAGCCAATTATTCAGCACCTGTTAGTCATTGCACGCTTACCAGGCTAGAAATATTATAAATTTGGTTGACACTAGCTATTACAGTAATACAATAATATTTGCACAACTTAATAATTATTGCAAAACGTGTTTATCATACGTTTTAACTCACCTGAATACTAAACTATTAAACTTGAATTTTTTGGATGCAGAAAAATTTAGTATAGTAGTTTTATGTCGCAAATGAGTTTGAAATACACTAGTACAGCATTTACAACCTCTAAGATCAATTCTAAGCCAATTATTGAGCACCTGTTAGTAATTTCACGCTTACCAGAGCTAAAACTATTATAATTTAATCGACACCGGCTACTATAATAGTATCATAGTGTTTTCTGTAGTCAATATATACTGAAAAACGGGTTTATCAGACGTTTTAACGCACCGCACCCCAGAAAAATTTAGGATAGTAATTTTATGTTGATTATGAGTTTCAAATGCACTGCTACAGCAGTTCCACCCTCTAAGATCAATTCTAAGCCAATTATTGAGCACCTGTTAGTAATGGCACGCTTACCAGAGCTAAAACTATTATAATTTAATCGACACCGGCTATTATAGTAGTATCATAGTGTCTTCTGTAGTCAATATATACTGAAAAACGGGTTTATCAGACGTTTTAACGCAGGGCACCGCAGAAAAATTTAGAATAGTAGTTTTATGTTGAATATGAGTTTCAAATGCACTGCTTCAGCAGTTACAACTCTAAGATCAATTCCAAGCCATTTATTGAGCACCTGTTAGATATGGCACGCTTACCAGGATAGAATTATTATATTTTGATCGACACTAGCTATTACAGTAATACAATAATATTTTCGCAAATTAATAATTACTGCAAAACGGGTTTATCAGACGTTTTAACGCACATCAATATTAAACTGCTGAGCTTGAATTTTTTGGATGCGGAAAAATTTAGGATAGTAGTTTTATGTTGCACATGAGTTTCAAATGCACTGTTACAGCATTTACAACCTCTAAGATTAAAACCCATTTATTGAGCACCTGTTAGATATGGCACGCTTACCAGGATAGAATTATTATATTTTGATCGACACTAGCTATTACAGTAATACAATAATATTTTCGCAAGATCATAATTACTGCAAAACGTGTTTATCAGACGTTTTAACGCACATCAATATTAAACTGCTGAGCTTGAATTTTTTGGATGCAGAAAAATTAAGGATAGTAGTTTTATGTTGCACATGAGTTTCAAATGCACTGTTACAGCATCTACAACCTCTAAGATCAATTCCAATCTATTTATTGAACACCTGTTAGTAATGACACTCTTACCAGGCCTAAAACTATTATATTAGCATCAACACTGGCTGTTATAGTAGTATCATAATGTTTTCTGTAGTTAATATATATTGAAAAACGGGTTTATCAGACGTTTTAAAGCACCTAAATAGTAAACTAGTGAACTTTAATTTTTTGAAATCAGAAAAATTTAGGATAGTAGTTTTATGTGGAATATTAGCTTCAAATGCACGGCTACGGCAGTTACAACCTCTAAGATCAACTCCAAGCCATTTATTGAGCACCTGTTAGTAATGGCACGCTTACCAGGATAGAATTATTATATTTTGATCGACACTAGCTATTACAGTAATACAATAATATTTTCGCAAGTTAATAATTACTGCAAAACGGGTTTATCAGACGTTTTAACGCACATCAATATTAAACTGCTGAACTTGAATTTTTTTGGACGCAAAAAAAATTAGGATAGTAGTTTTATGTTGAATACTAGTTTCAAATGCACGGCTACAGCAGTTACAACCTCTAAGATCAATTCTAAGCCATTTAGTGAGCACCTGTTAGATATGGCACGCTTGCCAGGCTAGAAATATTATAAATTTGATCCACACTAGCTATTACAGTAATACAATAATATTTTCGCAAGTTAATAATTATTGCAAAACGTGTTTATCACACCTTTTAACACACCTGAATACTAAACTATTAAACTTGAATTTTTTGGATGCAGAAAAATTTAGGATAGTAGTTTTATGTTGCACATGAGTTTTAAATGCACTGTTACAGCATCTACAACCTCTAAGATTAATTCTAACGCATTTATTGAGCACCTGTTAGATATGGCACGCTTACCAGGCTAGAATTATTATATTTTGATCGACCCTAGCTATTACTGTAATACAATAATGTTTCGCAAGTTAATAATTACTGCAAAACGGGTTTATCAGACGTTTTAACGCACATCAATTTTAAACTGCTGAGCTTGAATTTTTTGGATGCAGAAAAATTTAGGATAGTAGTTTTATATTGCACATGAGTTTCAAATGCACTGTTACAGCATCTACAACCTCTAAGATCAATTCCAATCTATTTATTGAACACCTGTTAGTAATGACACGCTTACCAGGCCTAAAACTATTATATTAGGATCAACACTGGCTGTAATAGTAGTATCATAATGTTTTCTGTAGTTAATATACATTGAAAAACGGGTTTATCAGACGTTTTAATGCACCTAAATAGTAAACTAGTGAACTTTAATTTTTTGAAATCAGAAAAATTTAGGATAGTAGTTTTATGTTGAATATTAGCTTCAAATGCACGGCTACAGCAGTTACAACCTCTAAGATCAATTCTAAGCCATTTATTGAGCACCTGTTGGATATGGCACGCTTATCAGGCTAGAATTATTATATTTTGATCGACACTAGCTATTACAGTAATACAATAATATTTTCGCAAGTTAATAATTACTGCAAAACGGGCTTATCAGACGTTTTAACTCACATCAATATTAAACTGCTGAACTTGAATTTTTTGGATGCAGAAAAAATTAGTATAGTATGTAGTTTTATATTGCACATGAGTTTCAAATGCACTGCTTCAGCAGTTACAACCTTTAAGATCAATTCTAAGCCATTTATTGAGCACCTGTTAGATATGGCACGCTTACCAGGATAGAATTATTATATTTTGATCGACACTAACTATTACAGTAATACAATAATATTTTCGCAAATTAATAATTACTGCAAAACGGGTTTATCAGACGTTTTAACGCACATCAATATTAAACTGCTGAGCTTGAATTTTTTGGATGCAGAAAAATTTAGGATTGTAGTTTTATGTTGCACATGAGTTTCAAATGCACTGTTACAGCATTTACAACCTCTAAGATTAATTCTAACCCATTTATTGAGCACCTGTTAGATATGGCACGCTTACCAGGATAGAATTATTATATTTTGATCGACACTAGCTATTACTGTAATACAATAATATTTTCGCAAGATCATAATTACTGCAAAACGTGTTTATCAGACGTTTTAACGCACATCAATATTAAACTGCTGAGCTTGAATTTTTTTGATGCAGAAAAATTAAGGATAGTAGTTTTATGTTGCACATGAGTTTCAAATGCACTGTTACAGCATCTACAACCTCTAAGATCAATTCCAATCTATTTATTGAACACCTGTTAGTAATGACACTCTTACCAGGCCTAAAACTATTATATTAGCATCAACACTGGCTGTTATAGTAGTATCATAATGTTTTCTGTAGTTAATATATATTGAAAAACGGGTTTATCAGACGTTTTAAAGCACCTAAATAGTAAACTAGTGAACTTTAATTTTTTGAAATCAGAAAAATTTAGGATAGTAGTTTTATGTGGAATATTATCTTCAAATGCACGGCTACAGCAGTTAAAACCTCTAAGATCAACTCCAAGCCATTTATTGAGCACCTGTTAGATATGGCACGCGTACCAGGCAAGAATTATTATATTTTGATCGACACTAGCTATTACAGTAATACAATAATATTTTCGCAAGTTAATAATTATTGCAAAACGTGTTTATCACACGTTTTAACACACCTGAATACTAAACTATTAAACTTGAATTTTTTATATGCAGAAAAATTTAGTATAGTAGTTTTATGTTGCATATGAGTTTCAAATACACTACTACAGCATTTACAACCTCTAAGATCAATTCTAAGCTAATTATTCAGCACCTGTTAGTCATTGCACGCTTACCAGGCTAGAAATATTATAAATTTGGTTGACACTAGCTATTACAGTAATACAATAATATTTTCACAAATTAATAATTATTGCAAAACGTGTTTATCATACGTTTTAACTCACCTGAATACTAAACTATTAAACTTGAATTTTTTGGATGCAGAAAAATTTAGTATAGTAGTTTTATGTCGCATATGAGTTTCAAATACACTAGTACAGCATTTACAACCTCTAAGATCAATTCTAAGCCAATTATTGAGCACCTGTTAGTAATTTCACGCTTACCAGAGCTAAAACTATTATAATTTAATCGACACCGGCTACTATAATAGTATCATAGTGTTTTCTGTAGTCAATATATACTGAAAAACGGGTTTATCAGACGTTTTAACGCACCGCACCGCAGAAAAATTTAGGATAGTAATTTTATGTTGATTATGAGTTTCAAATGCACTGCTACAGCAGTTCCACCCTCTAAGATCAATTCTAAGCCAATTATTGAGCACCTGTTAGTAATGGCACGCTTACCAGAGCTAAAACTATTATAATTTAATCGACACCGGCTACTATAATAGTATCATAGTGTTTTCTGTAGTCAATATATACTGAAAAACGGGTTTATCAGACGTTTTAACGCAGGGCACCGCAGAAAAATTTAGAATAGTAGTTTTATGTTGAATATGAGTTTCAAATGCACTGCTTCAGCAGTTACAACTCTAAGATCAATTCCAAGCCATTTATTGAGCACCTGTTAGATATGGCACGCTTACCAGGATAGAATTATTATATTTTGATCGACACTAGCTATTACAGTAATACAATAATATTTTCGCAAGTTAATAATTACTGCAAAACGGGTTTATCAGACGTTTTAACGCACATCAATATTAAACTGCTGAACTTGAATTTTTTGGATGCAGAAAAATTTAGTATAGTAGTTTTATATTGCACATGAGTTTCAAATGCACTGCTTCAGCAGTTACAACCTTTAAGATCAATTCTAAGCCATTTATTGAGCACCTGTTAGATATGGCACGCTTACCAGGATAGAATTATTATATTTTGATCGACACTAGCTATTACAGTAATACAATAATATTTTCGCAAATTAATAATTACTGCAAAACGGGTTTATCAGACGTTTTAACGCACATCAATATTAAACTGCTGAGCTTGAATTTTTTGGATGCGGAAAAATTTAGGATAGTAGTTTTATGTTGCACATGAGTTTCAAATGCACTGTTACAGCATTTACAACCTCTAAGATTAATTCTAACCCATTTATTGAGCACCTGTTAGATATGGCACGCTTACCAGGATAGAATTATTATATTTTGATCGACACTAGCTATTACAGTAATACAATAATATTTTCGCAAGATCATAATTACTGCAAAACGTGTTTATCAGACGTTTTAACGCACATCAATATTAAACTGCTGAGCTTGAATTTTTTGGATGCAGAAAAATTAAGGATAGTAGTTTTATGTTGCACATGAGTTTGAAATGCTCTGCTTCAGCATCTACAACCTCTAAGATCAATTCCAATCTATTTATTGAACACCTGTTTACAGCATTTACAACCTCTAAGATTAATTCTAACCCATTTATTGAGCACCTGTTAGATATGGCACGCTTACCAGGATAGAATTATTATATTTTGATCGACACTAGCTATTACAGTAATACAATAATATTTTCGCAAGATCATAATTACTGCAAAACGTGTTTATCAGACGTTTTAACGCACATCAATATTAAACTGCTGAGCTTGAATTTTTTGGATGCAGAAAAATTAAGGATAGTAGTTTTATGTTGCACATGAGTTTGAAATGCTCTGCTTCAGCATCTACAACCTCTAAGATCAATTCCAATCTATTTATTGAACACCTGTTAGTAAACACTCTTACCAGGCCTAAAACTATTATATTAGCATCAACACTGGCTGTTATAGTAGTATCATAATGTTTTCTGTAGTTAATATATATTGAAAAACGGGTTTATCAGACGTTTTAAAGCACCTAAATAGTAAACTAGTGAACTTTAATTTTTTGAAATCAGAAAAATTTAGGATAGTAGTTTTATGTGGAATATTAGCTTCAAATGCACGGCTACAGCAGTTACAACCTCTAAGATCAACTCCAAGCCATTTATTGAGCACCTGTTAGATATGGCACGCTTACCAGGCAAGAATTATTATATTTTGATCGACACTAGCTATTACAGTAATACAATAATATTTTCGCAAGTTAATAATTATTGCAAAACGTGTTTATCACACGTTTTAACACACCTGAATACTAAACTATTAAACTTGAATTTTTTGGATGCAGAAAAACTTAGTATAGTAGTTTTATGTCGCATATGAGTTTCAAATACACTAGTACAGCATTTACAACCTCTAAGATCAATTCTAAGCCAATTATTGAGCACCTGTTAGTAATTTCACGCTTACCAGAGCTAAAACTATTATAATTTAATCGACACCGGCTACTATAATAGTATCATAGTGTTTTCTGTAGTCAATATATACTGAAAAACGGGTTTATCAGACGTTTTAACGCACCGCACCCCAGAAAAATTTAGGATAGTAATTTTATGTTGATTATGAGTTTCAAATGCACTGCTACAGCAGTTCCACCCTCTAAGATCAATTCTAAGCCAATTATTGAGCACCTGTTAGTAATGGCACGCTTACCAGAGCTAAAACTATTATAATTTAATCGACACCGGCTATTATAGTAGTATCATAGTGTCTTCTGTAGTCAATATATACTGAAAAACGGGTTTATCAGACGTTTTAACGCAGGGCACCGCAGAAAAATTTAGAATAGTAGTTTTATGTTGAATATGAGTTTCAAATGCACTGCTTCAGCAGTTACAACTCTAAGATCAATTCCAAGCCATTTATTGAGCACCTGTTAGATATGGCACGCTTACCAGGATAGAATTATTATATTTTGATCGACACTAGCTATTACAGTAATACAATAATATTTTCGCAAGTTAATAATTACTGCAAAACGGGTTTATCAGACGTTTTAACGCACATCAATATTAAACTGCTGAACTTGAATTTTTTGGACGCAGAAAAAATTAGTATAGTAGTTTTATATTGCACATGAGTTTCAAATGCACTGCTTCAGCAGTTACAACCTTTAAGATCAATTCTAAGCCATTTATTGAGCACCTGTTAGATATGGCACGCTTACCAGGATAGAATTATTATATTTTGATCGACACTAGCTATTACAGTAATACAATAATATTTTCGCAAATTAATAATTACTGCAAAACGGGTTTATCAGACGTTTTAACGCACATCAATATTAAACTGCTGAGCTTGAATTTTTTGGATGCGGAAAAATTTAGGATAGTAGTTTTATGTTGCACATGCGTTTCAAATGCACTGTTACAGCATTTACAACCTCTAAGATTAATTCTAACCCATTTATTGAGCACCTGTTAGATATGGCACGCTTACCAGGATAGAATTATTATATTTTGATCGACACTAGCTATTACAGTAATACAATAATATTTTCGCAAGATCATAATTACTGCAAAACGTGTTTATCAGACGTTTTAACGCACATCAATATTAAACTGCTGAGCTTGAATTTTTTGGATGCAGAAAAATTAAGGATAGTAGTTTTATGTTGCACATGAGTTTGAAATGCTCTGCTTCAGCATCTACAACCTCTAAGATCAATTCCAATCTATTTATTGAACACCTGTTTACAGCATTTACAACCTCTAAGATTAATTCTAACCCATTTATTGAGCACCTGTTAGATATGGCACGCTTACCAGGATAGAATTATTATATTTTGATCGACACTAGCTATTACAGTAATACAATAATATTTTCGCAAGATCATAATTACTGCAAAACGTGTTTATCAGACGTTTTAACGCACATCAATATTAAACTGCTGAGCTTGAATTTTTTGGATGCAGAAAAATTAAGGATAGTAGTTTTATGTTGCACATGAGTTTGAAATGCTCTGCTTCAGCATCTACAACCTCTAAGATCAATTCCAATCTATTTATTGAACACCTGTTAGTAAACACTCTTACCAGGCCTAAAACTATTATATTAGCATCAACACTGGCTGTTATAGTAGTATCATAATGTTTTCTGTAGTTAATATATATTGAAAAACGGGTTTATCAGACGTTTTAAAGCACCTAAATAGTAAACTAGTGAACTTTAATTTTTTGAAATCAGAAAAATTTAGGATAGTAGTTTTATGTGGAATATTAGCTTCAAATGCACGGCTACAGCAGTTACAACCTCTAAGATCAACTCCAAGCCATTTATTGAGCACCTGTTAGATATGGCACGCTTACCAGGCAAGAATTATTATATTTTGATCGACACTAGCTATTACAGTAATACAATAATATTTTCGCAAGTTAATAATTATTGCAAAACGTGTTTATCACACGTTTTAACACACCTGAATACTAAACTATTAAACTTGAATTTTTTGGATGCAGAAAAACTTAGTATAGTAGTTTTATGTCGCATATGAGTTTCAAATACACTAGTACAGCATTTACAACCTCTAAGATCAATTCTAAGCCAATTATTGAGCACCTGTTAGTAATTTCACGCTTACCAGAGCTAAAACTATTATAATTTAATCGACACCGGCTACTATAATAGTATCATAGTGTTTTCTGTAGTCAATATATACTGAAAAACGGGTTTATCAGACGTTTTAACGCACCGCACCCCAGAAAAATTTAGGATAGTAATTTTATGTTGATTATGAGTTTCAAATGCACTGCTACAGCAGTTCCACCCTCTAAGATCAATTCTAAGCCAATTATTGAGCACCTGTTAGTAATGGCACGCTTACCAGAGCTAAAACTATTATAATTTAATCGACACCGGCTATTATAGTAGTATCATAGTGTCTTCTGTAGTCAATATATACTGAAAAACGGGTTTATCAGACGTTTTAACGCAGGGCACCGCAGAAAAATTTAGAATAGTAGTTTTATGTTGAATATGAGTTTCAAATGCACTGCTTCAGCAGTTACAACTCTAAGATCAATTCCAAGCCATTTATTGAGCACCTGTTAGATATGGCACGCTTACCAGGATAGAATTATTATATTTTGATCGACACTAGCTATTACAGTAATACAATAATATTTTCGCAAGTTAATAATTACTGCAAAACGGGTTTATCAGACGTTTTAACGCACATCAATATTAAACTGCTGAACTTGAATTTTTTGGACGCAGCAAAAATTAGTATAGTAGTTTTATATTGCACATGAGTTTCAAATGCACTGCTTCAGCAGTTACAACCTTTAAGATCAATTCTAAGCCATTTATTGAGCACCTGTTAGATATGGCACGCTTACCAGGATAGAATTATTATATTTTGATCGACACTAGCTATTACAGTAATACAATAATATTTTCGCAAATTAATAATTACTGCAAAACGGGTTTATCAGACGTTTTAACGCACATCAATATTAAACTGCTGAGCTTGAATTTTTTGGATGCGGAAAAATTTAGGATAGTAGTTTTATGTTGCACATGAGTTTCAAATGCACTGTTACAGCATTTACAACCTCTAAGATTAATTCTAACCCATTTATTGAGCACCTGTTAGATATGGCACGCTTACCAGGATAGAATTATTATATTTTGATCGACACTAGCTATTACAGTAATACAATAATATTTTCGCAAGATCATAATTATTGCAAAACGTGTTTATCAGACGTTTTAACGCACATCAATATTAAACTGCTGAGCTTGAATTTTTTGGATGCAGAAAAATTAAGGATAGTAGTTTTATGTTGCACATGAGTTTGAAATGCTCTGCTTCAGCATCTACAACCTCTAAGATCAATTCCAATCTATTTATTGAACACCTGTTTACAGCATTTACAACCTCTAAGATTAATTCTAACCCATTTATTGAGCACCTGTTAGATATGGCACGCTTACCAGGATAGAATTATTATATTTTGATCGACACTAGCTATTACAGTAATACAATAATATTTTCGCAAGATCATAATTACTGCAAAACGTGTTTATCAGACGTTTTAACGCACATCAATATTAAACTGCTGAGCTTGAATTTTTTGGATGCAGAAAAATTAAGGATAGTAGTTTTATGTTGCACATGAGTTTGAAATGCTCTGCTTCAGCATCTACAACCTCTAAGATCAATTCCAATCTATTTATTGAACACCTGTTAGTAAACACTCTTACCAGGCCTAAAACTATTATATTAGCATCAACACTGGCTGTTATAGTAGTATCATAATGTTTTCTGTAGTTAATATATATTGAAAAACGGGTTTATCAGACGTTTTAAAGCACCTAAATAGTAAACTAGTGAACTTTAATTTTTTGAAATCAGAAAAATTTAGGATAGTAGTTTTATGTGGAATATTAGCTTCAAATGCACGGCTACAGCAGTTACAACCTCTAAGATCAACTCCAAGCCATTTATTGAGCACCTGTTAGATATGGCACGCTTACCAGGCAAGAATTATTATATTTTGATCGACACTAGCTATTACAGTAATACAATAATATTTTCGCAAGTTAATAATTATTGCAAAACGTGTTTATCACACGTTTTAACACACCTGAATACTAAACTATTAAACTTGAATTTTTTGGATGCAGAAAAACTTAGTATAGTAGTTTTATGTCGCATATGAGTTTCAAATACACTAGTACAGCATTTACAACCTCTAAGATCAATTCTAAGCCAATTATTGAGCACCTGTTAGTAATTTCACGCTTACCAGAGCTAAAACTATTATAATTTAATCGACACCGGCTACTATAATAGTATCATAGTGTTTTCTGTAGTCAATATATACTGAAAAACGGGTTTATCAGACGTTTTAACCCACCGCACCCCAGAAAAATTTAGGATAGTAATTTTATCTTGATTATGAGTTTCAAATGCACTGCTACAGCAGTTCCACCCTCTAAGATCAATTCTAAGCCAATTATTGAGCACCTGTTAGTAATGGCACGCTTACCAGAGCTAAAACTATTATAATTTAATCGACACCGGCTATTATAGTAGTATCATAGTGTCTTCTGTAGTCAATATATACTGAAAAACGGGTTTATCAGACGTTTTAACGCAGGGCACCGCAGAAAAATTTAGAATAGTAGTTTTATGTTGAATATGAGTTTCAAATGCACTGCTTCAGCAGTTACAACTCTAAGATCAATTCCAAGCCATTTATTGAGCACCTGTTAGATATGGCACGCTTACCAGGATAGAATTATTATATTTTGATCGACACTAGCTATTACAGTAATACAATAATATTTTCGCAAGTTAATAATTACTGCAAAACGGGTTTATCAGACGTTTTAACGCACATCAATATTAAACTGCTGAACTTGAATTTTTTGGACGCAGCAAAAATTAGTATAGTAGTTTTATATTGCACATGAGTTTCAAATGCACTGCTTCAGCAGTTACAACCTTTAAGATCAATTCTAAGCCATTTATTGAGCACCTGTTAGATATGGCACGCTTACCAGGATAGAATTATTATATTTTGATCGACACTAGCTATTACAGTAATACAATAATATTTTCGCAAATTAATAATTACTGCAAAACGGGTTTATCAGACGTTTTAACGCACATCAATATTAAACTGCTGAGCTTGAATTTTTTGGATGCGGAAAAATTTAGGATAGTAGTTTTATGTTGCACATGAGTTTCAAATGCACTGTTACAGCATTTACAACCTCTAAGATTAATTCTAACCCATTTATTGAGCACCTGTTAGATATGGCACGCTTACCAGGATAGAATTATTATATTTTGATCGACACTAGCTATTACAGTAATACAATAATATTTTCGCAAGATCATAATTACTGCAAAACGTGTTTATCAGACGTTTTAACGCTCATCAATATTAAACTGCTGAGCTTGAATTTTTTGGATGCAGAAAAATTAAGGATAGTAGTTTTATGTTGCACATGAGTTTGAAATGCTCTGCTTCAGCATCTACAACCTCTAAGATCAATTCCAATCTATTTATTGAACACCTGTTAGTAAACACTCTTATCAGGCCTAAAACTATTATTTATATTAGCATCAACACTGGCTGTTATAGTAGTATCATAATGTTTTCTGTAGTTAATATATATTGAAAAACGGGTTTATCAGACGTTTTAAAGCACCTAAATAGTAAACTAGTGAACTTTAATTTTTTGAAATCAGAAAAATTTAGGATAGTAGTTTTATGTGGAATATTAGCTTCAAATGCACGGCTACAGCAGTTACAACCTCTAAGATCAATTCCAAGCCATTTATTGAGCACCTGTTAGATATGGCACGCTTACCAGGCAAGAATTATTATATTTTGTTCGACACTAGCTATTACAGTAATACAATAATATTTTCGCAAGTTAATAATTATTGCAAAACGTGTTTATCACACGTTTTAACACACCTGAATACTAAACTATTAAACTTGAATTTTTTGGATGCAGAAAAATTTAGTATAGTAGTTTTATGTTGCATTTGAGTTTTAAATACACTACTACAGCATTTACAACCTCTAAGATCAATTCTAAGCCAATTATTGAGCACCTGTTAGTAATTTCACGCTTACCAGAGCTAAAACTATTATAATTTAATCGACACCGGCTACTATAATAGTATCATAGTGTTTTCTGTAGTCAATATATACTGAAAAACGGGTTTATCAGACGTTTTAACGCACCGCACCCCAGAAAAATTTAGGATAGTAATTTTATGTTGATTATGAGTTTCAAATGCACTGCTACAGCAGTTCCACCCTCTAAGATCAATTCTAAGCCAATTATTGAGCACCTGTTAGTAATGGCACGCTTACCAGAGCTAAAACTATTATAATTTAATCGACACCGGCTATTATAGTAGTATCATAGTGTCTTCTGTAGTCAATATATACTGAAAAACGGGTTTATCAGACGTTTTAACGCAGGGCACCGCAGAAAAATTTAGAATAGTAGTTTTATGTTGAATATGAGTTTCAAATGCACTGCTTCAGCAGTTACAACTCTAAGATCAATTCCAAGCCATTTATTGAGCACCTGTTAGATATGGCACGCTTACCAGGATAGAATTATTATATTTTGATCGACACTAGCTATTACAGTAATACAATAATATTTTCGCAAGATAATAATTACTGCAAAACGGGTTTATCAGACGTTTTAACGCACATCAATATTAAACTGCTGAACTTGAATTTTTTGGACGCAGAAAAAATTAGTATAGTAGTTTTATATTGCACATGAGTTTCAAATGCACTGCTTCAGCAGTTACAACCTTTAAGATCAATTCTAAGCCATTTATTGAGCACCTGTTAGATATGGCACGCTTACCAGGATAGAATTATTATATTTTGATCGACACTAGCTATTACAGTAATACAATAATATTTTCGCAAATTAATAATTACTGCAAAACGGGTTTATCAGACGTTTTAACGCACATCAATATTAAACTGCTGAGCTTGAATTTTTTGGATGCGGAAAAATTTAGGATAGTAGTTTTATGTTGCACATGAGTTTCAAATGCACTGTTACAGCATTTACAACCTCTAAGATTAATTCTAACCCATTTATTGAGCACCTGTTAGATATGGCACGCTTACCAGGATAGAATTATTATATTTTGATCGACACTAGCTATTACAGTAATACAATAATATTTTCGCAAGATCATAATTACTGCAAAACGTGTTTATCAGACGTTTTAACGCACATCAATATTAAACTGCTGAGCTTGAATTTTTTGGATGCGGAAAAATTTAGGATAGTAGTTTTATGTTGCACATGAGTTTCAAATGCACTGTTACAGCATCTACAACCTCTAAGATCAATTCCAATCTATTTATTGAACACCTGTTAGTAAACACTCTTACCAGGCCTAAAACTATTATATTAGCATCAACACTGGCTGTTATAGTAGTATCATAATGTTTTCTGTAGTTAATATATATTGAAAAACGGGTTTATCAGACGTTTTAAAGCACCTAAATAGTAAACTAGTGAACTTTAATTTTTTGAAATCAGAAAAATTTAGGATAGTAGTTTTATGTGGAATATTAGCTTCAAATGCACGGCTACAGCAGTTACAACCTCTAAGATCAACTCCAAGCCATTTATTGAGCACCTGTTAGATATGGCACGCTTACCAGGCAAGAATTATTATATTTTGATCGACACTAGCTATTACAGTAATACAATAATATTTTCGCAAGTTAATAATTATTGCAAAACGTGTTTATCACACGTTTTAACACACCTGAATATTAAACTATTAAACTTGAATTTTTTGGATGCAGAAAAACTTAGTATAGTAGTTTTATGTCGCATATGAGTTTCAAATACACTAGTACAGCATTTACAACCTCTAAGATCAATTCTAAGCCAATTATTCAGCACCTGTTAGTCATTACACGCTTACCAGGCTAGAAATATTATAAATTTGGTTGACACTAGCTATTACAGTAATACAATAATATTTTCACATATTAATAATTATTGCAAAACGTGTTTATCATACGTTTTAACTCACCTGAATACTAAACTATTAAACTTGAATTTTTTGGATGCAGAAAAATTTAGTATAGTAGTTTTGTGTCGCATATGAGTTTCAAATACACTAGTACAGCATTTACAACCTCTAAGATCAATTCTAAGCCAATTATTGAGCACCTGTTAGTAATTTCACGCTTACCAGAGCTAAAACTATTATAATTTAATCGACACCGGCTACTATAATAGTATCATAGTGTTTTCTGTAGTCAATATATACTGAAAAACGGGTTTATCAGACGTTTTAACGCACCGCACCGCAGAAAAATTTAGGATAGTAATTTTATGTTGATTATGAGTTTCAAATGCACTGCTACAGCAGTTCCACCCTCTAAGATCAATTCTAAGCCAATTATTGAGCACCTGTTAGTAATGGCACGCTTACCAGAGCTAAAACTATTATAATTTAATCGACACCGGCTATTATAGTAGTATCATAGTGTTTTCTGTAGTCAATATATACTGAAAAACGGGTTTATCAGACGTTTTAACGCACCGCACCGCAGAAAAATTTAGGATAGTAATTTTATGTTGATTATGAGTTTCAAATGCACTGCTACAGCAGTTCCACCCTCTAAGATCAATTCTAAGCCAATTATTGAGCACCTGTTAGTAATGGCACGCTTACCAGAGCTAAAACTATTATAATTTAATCGACACCGGCTACTATAATAGTATCATAGTGTTTTCTGTAGTCAATATATACTGAAAAACGGGTTTATCAGACGTTTTAACGCAGGGCACCGCAGAAAAATTTAGAATAGTAGTTTTATGTTGAATATGAGTTTCAAATGCACTGCTTCAGCAGTTACAACTCTAAGATCAAGTCCAAGCCATTTATTGAGCACCTGTTAGATATGGCACGCTTGCCAGGATAGAATTATTATATTTTGATCGACACTAGCTATTACAGTAATACAATAATATTTTCGCAAGTTAATAATTACTGCAAAACGGGTTTATCAGACGTTTTAACGCACATCAATATTAAACTGCTGAACTTAAATTTTTTGGATGCAGAAAAATTTAGTATAGTAGTTTTATATTGCACATGAGTTTCAAATGCACTGCTTCAGCAGTTACAACCTTTAAGATCAATTCTAAGCCACTTATTGAGCACCTGTTATCTATGGCACGCTTACCAGGCTAGAATTATTATATTTTGATCGACACTAGCTATTACAGTAATACAATAATGTTTTGGCAAGTTAATAATTACTGCAAAACGGGTTTATCAGACGTTTTAACGCACATCAATATTAAACTGCTGAGCTTGAATTTTTTGGATGCAGAAAAATTTAGGATAGTAGTTTTATGTTGCACCTGAGTTTCAAATGCTCTGTTACAGCATTTACAACCTCTAAGATTAATTCTAACCCATTTATTGAGCACCTGTTAGATATGGCACGCTTACCAGGATAGAATTATTATATTTTGATCGACACTAGCTATTACAGTAATACAATAATGTTTTGGCAAGTTAATAATTACTGCAAAACGGGTTTATCAGACGTTTTAACGCACATCAATATTAAACTGCTGAACTTGAATTTTTTGGATGCAGAAAAATTTAGTATAGTAGTTTTATATTGCACATGAGTTTCAAATGCACTGCTTCAGCAGTTACAACCTTTAAGATCAATTCTAAGCCATTTATTGACCACCTGTTAGATATGGCATGCTTACCAGGATAGAATTATTATATTTTGATCGACACTAGCTATTACAGTAATACAATAATATTTTCGCAAATTAATAATTACTGCAAAACGTGTTTATCAGAAGTTTTAACGCACATCAATATTAAACTGCTGAGCTTGAATTTTCTGGATGCAGAAAAATTTAGGATAGTAGTTTTATGTTGAATATTAGTTTCAAATGCACGGCTACAGCAGTTACAACCTCTAAGATCAATTCTAAGCCATTTATTGAGCACCTGTTAGTAATGACACGCTTACCAGGCCTAAAACTATTATATTAGGATCAACACTGGCTGTTATAGTAGTATCATAATGTTTTCTGTAGTTAATATATATTGAAAAACGGGTTTATCAGACGTTTTAACGCACCTGAATAGTAAACTAGTGAACTTTAATTTTCTGAAATCAGAAAAATTTAGGATAGTAGTTTTATGTTGAATATTAGTTTCAAATGCACGGCTACAGCAGTTACAACCTCTAAGATCAATTCTAAGCCATTTATTGAGCACCTGTTAGATATGGCACGCTTATCAGGCTAGAATTATTATATTTTGATCGACACTAGCTATTACAGTAATACAATAATACTTTCGCAAGTTAATAATTAACTCAAAACGTGTTTATCAGAAGTTTTAACGCACATCAATATTAAACTGCTGAGCTTGAATTTTCTGGATGCAGAAAAATTTAGGATAGTAGTTTTATGTTGAATATTAGTTTCAAATGCACGGCTACAGCAGTTACAACCTCTAAGATCAATTCTAAGCCATTTAGTGAGCACCTGTTAGATATGGTACGCTTACCAGGCTAGAAATATTATAAATTTGATCCACACCAGCTATTACAGTAATACAATAATATTTTCGCAAGTTAATAATTACTGCAAAACGGGTTTATCTGACGTTTTAAAGCACATCAATATTAAACTGCTAAACTTGAATTTTTTGGATGCAGGAAATTTAGGATAGTAGTTTTATGTTGCACATGAGTTTCAAATGCACTGTTACAGCATCTACAACCTCTAAGATCAATTCCAATCTATTTATTGAACACCTGTTAGTAATGACACGCTTACCAGGACTAAAACTATTATATTAGCATCAACACTGGCTGTTATACTAGTATCATAATGTTTTCTGTAGTTAATATATATTGAAAAACGGGTTTATCAGACGTTTTAACGCACCTAAATAGTAAACTAGTGAACTTGAATTTTTTGAAATCAGAAAAATTTAGGATAGTAGTTTTATGTGGAATATTAGCTTCAAATGCACGGCTACAGCAGTTACAACCTCTAAGATCAACTCCAAGCCATTTATTGAGCACCTGTTAGATATGGCACGCTTACCAGGCAAGAATTATTATATTTTGATCGACACTAGCTATTACAGTAATACAATAATATTTTCACAAATTAATAATTATTGCAAAACGTGTTTATCATACGTTTTAACTCACCTGAATACTAAACTATTAAACTTAATTTTTTGGATGCAGAAAAATTTAGAATAGTAGTTTTATGTTGAATATGAGTTTCAAATGCACTGCTTCAGCAGTTACAACTCTAAGATCAATTCCAAGCCATTATTGAGCACCTGTTAGATATGGCACGCTTACCAGGATAGAATTATTATATTTTGATCGACACTAGCTATTACAGTAATACAATAATATTTTCGCAAGTTAATAATTACTGCAAAACGGGTTTATCAGACGTTTTAACGCACATCAATATTAAACTGCTGAACTTGAATTTTTTGGATGCAGAAAAATTTAGTATAGTAGTTTTATATTGCACATGAGTTTCAATGCACTGCTTCAGCAGTTACAACCTTTAAGATCAATTCTAAGCCACTTATTGAGCACCTGTTAGATATGGCACGCTTATCAGGCTAGAATTATTATATTTTGATCGACACTAGCTATTACAGTAATACAATAATATTTTTCGCAAGTTAATAATTAACTCAAAACGTGTTTATCAGAAGTTTTAACGCACATCAATATTAAACTGCTGAGCTTGAATTTTCTGGATGCAGAAAAATTTAGGATAGTAGTTTTATGTTGAATATTAGTTTCAAATGCACGGCTACAGCAGTTACAACTCTAAGATCAATTCTAAGCCATTTAGTGAGCACCTGTTAGATATGGTACGCTTACCAGGGCTAGAAATATTATAAATTTGATCCACACCAGCTATTACAGTAATACAATAATATTTTCGCAAGTTAATAATTACTGCAAAACGGGTTTATCTGACGTTTTAAAGCACATCAATATTAAACTGCTAAACTTGAATTTTTGGATGCAGGAAATTTAGGATAGTAGTTTATGTTGCACATGAGTTTCAAATGCACTGTTACAGCATCTACAACCTCTAAGATCAATTCCAATCTATTTATTGAACACCTGTTAGTAATGACACGCTTACCAGGACTAAAACTATTATATTAGCATCAACACTGGCTGTTATACTAGTATCATAATGTTTTCTGTAGTTAATATATATTGAAAAACGGGTTTATCAGACGTTTTAACGCACCTAAATAGTAAACTAGTGAACTTGAATTTTTTGAAATCAGAAAAATTTAGGATAGTAGTTTTATGTGGAATATTAGCTTCAAATGCACGGCTACAGCAGTTACAACCTCTAAGATCAACTCCAAGCCATTTATTGAGCACCTGTTAGATATGGCACGCTTACCAGGCAAGAATTATTATATTTTGATCGACACTAGCTATTACAGTAATACAATAATATTTTCACAAATTAATAATTATTGCAAAACGTGTTTATCATACGTTTTAACTCACCTGAATACTAAACTATTAAACTTAAATTTTTTGGATGCAGAAAAATTTAGAATAGTAGTTTTATGTTGAATATGAGTTTCAAATGCACTGCTTCAGCAGTTACAACTCTAAGATCAATTCCAAGCCATTTATTGAGCACCTGTTAGATATGGCACGCTTACCAGGATAGAATTATTATATTTTGATCGACACTAGCTATTACAGTAATACAATAATATTTTCGCAAGTTAATAATTACTGCAAAACGGGTTTATCAGACGTTTTAACGCACATCAATATTAAACTGCTGAACTTGAATTTTTTGGATGCAGAAAAATTTAGTATAGTAGTTTTATATTGCACATGAGTTTCAAATGCACTGCTTCAGCAGTTACAACCTTTAAGATCAATTCTAAGCCACTTATTGAGCACCTGTTAGATATGGCACGATAACCAGGATAGAATTATTATATTTTGATCGACACTAGCTATTACAGTAATACAATAATATTTTCGCAAGTTAATAATTACTGCAAAACGGGTTTATCAGACGTTTTAACGCACATCAATATTAAACTGCTGAACTTGAATTTTTTGGATGCAGAAAAATTTAGTATAGTAGTTTTATATTGCACATGAGTTTCAAATGCACTGCTTCAGCAGTTACAACCTTTAAGATCAATTCTAAGCCACTTATTGAGCACCTGTTAGATATGGCACGCTTACCAGGATAGAATTATTATATTTTGATCGACACTAGCTATTACAGTAATACAATAATATTTTCGCAAATTAATAATTACTGCAAAACGGGTTTATCAGACGTTTTAACGCACATCAATATTAAACTGCTGAGCTTGAATTTTTTGGATGCAGAAAAATTTAGTATAGTAGTTTTATATTGCACATGAGTTTTAAATGCACTGTTACAGCATCTACAAACTCTAAGATCAATTCTAATCTATTTATTGAGCACCTGTTAGTAATGACACGCTTACCAGGCCTAAAACTATTATATTAGGATCAACACTGTCTGTTATAATAGTATCATAATGTTTTCTGTAGTTAATATATATTGAAAAACGGGTTTATCAGACGTTTTAACGCACCTGAATAGTAAACTAGTGAACTAGAATTTTTTGAAATCAGAAAAATTTAGGATAGTAGTTTTATGTTGAATATTAGTTTCAAATGCACGGCTACAGCAGTTACAACCTCTAAGATCAATTCTAAGCCATTTATTGAGCACCTGTTAGATATGGCACGCTTATCAGGCTAGAATTATTATATTTTGATCGACACTAGCTATTACAGTAATACAATAATATTTTCGCAAGTTAATAATTACTGCAAAACGGGTTTATCAGACGTTTTAACGCACATCAATATTAAACTGCTGAACTTGAATTTTTTGGATGCAGAAAAATTTAGGATAGTAGTTTTATGTTGCACAAGAGTTTTAAATCCACTGTTACAGCATCTACAATCTCTAAGATCAATTCTAAGCAATTTATTCAGCACCTATTAGTCATGGCACGCTTACTAGGCTAGAAATATTATAAATTTGGTCGACACTAGCTATTACAGTAATACAATAATATTTTCGCAAGTTAATAATTATTGCAAAACGTGCTTATAAGACGTTTTACCACACCTGAATACTAAACTATTAAACTTGAATTTTTTGAATGCAGAAAAATTTAGTATAAAAGTTTTATGTTGCACATGAGTTTGAAATGCACTGCTTCAGCAGTTACAACCTCTAAGATCAATTCCAAGCCATTTATTGAGCACTCGTTAAACATGGCACGCTTACCAGGCTAGAATTATTATATTTTGATCGACACTAGCTATTACAGTAATACAATAATATTTTCGCAAGTTAATAATTACTGCAAAACGGGTTTATCAGACGTTTTAACGCACATCAATATTAAACTGCTGAACTTGAATTTTTTGGATGCAGAAAAATTTAGTATAGTAGTTTTATGTTGTACATGAGTGTCAAATGCACTGTTACAGCATCTACAACCTCTAAGATCAATTCTAATCTATTTATTGAGCACCTGTTAGTAATGACACGCTTACCAGGCCTAAAACTATTATATTAGGATCAACACTGGCTGTTATAGTAGTATCATAATGTTTTTGGTAGTTAATATATATTGAAAAACGGGTTTATGAGACGTTTTAACGCACCTGAATAGTAAACTAGTGAACTTGAATTTTTTGAAATCAGAAAAATTTTGAATAGTAGTTTTATGTTGAATATTAGTTTCAAATGCACGGCTACAGCAGCTACAACCTCTAAGATCAATTCTAAGCCATTCATTGTGCACCTGTTAGATATGGCACGCTTACCAGGCTAGAAATATTATAAATTTGATAGACACTAGCTATTACAGTAATACAATAATATTTTCCAAAGTTAATAATTACTGCAGAACGTGTTTATTACACTTTTTAACACACCTGAATACTAAACTATTAAACTTGAATTTTTTGGTTGCAGAAAAAATTAGGATAGCAGTTTAATGTTGAATATGAGCTTCAAATGCACGACTACAGCAGTTACAACCTCTAAGATCAATTCTAAGCCTTTTATTGAGCACCTGTTAGTCATAGCACGCTTACCAGGCTAGAAATATTATAAATTTGGTCGACACTAGCTATTACAGTAATACAATAATATTTTCGCAAGTTAATAATTATTGCAAAACGTGTTTATAAGACGTTTTACCACTCCTGAATACTAAACTATTAAACTTGAATTTTTTGAATGCAGAAACATTTATTATAAAAGTTTTATGTTGCACATGAGTTTGAAATGCACTGCTTCAGCAGGTACAACCTCTAAGATCAATTCTAAGCCATTTATTGAGCACCTGTTAGTCATGGCACGCTTACCTGGATAGAATTATTATATTTTGATCGACACTAGCTATTACAGTAATACAATAACATTTTCGCAAGTTAATAATTACTGCAAAAAGGGTTTATCTGACGTTTTAACGCACCTCAATATTAAACTGCTGAACTTGACTTTTTTGGATGCAGAAAAATATAGGATAGTAGTTTTATGTTGCACATGAGTTTCAAATGCACTGTTACAGCATTTACAAGCTCTAAGATTAATTCTAACTCATTTATTGAGCACCTGTTAGATATGGCACGCTTACCAGGATAGAATTATTATATTTTGATCGACACTAGCTATTACAGTAATACAATAATATTTTCGCAAGTTAATAATTACTGCAAAACGGGTTTATCAGACGTTTTAACGCACATCAATATTAAACTGCTGAACTTGAATTTATTGGATGCAGAAAAATTTAGGATAGTAGTTTTATGTTGCACATGAGTTTCAAATGCACTGTTACAGCATTTACAACCTCTAAGATTAATTCTAACCCATTTATTGAGCACCTGTTAGATATGGCATGCTTACCAGGATAGAATTATTATATTTTGATCGACACTAGCTATTACAGTAATGCAATAATATTTTCGCAAGTTAATAATTACTGCAAAACGGGTTTATTACACTTTTTAACAGAACTGAATACTAAACTATTAAACTTGAATTTTTTGGATGCAGAAAAATTAAGGATAGCAGTTTAATGATGAATATGAGCTTCAAATGCACTGCTTCAGCAGTTACAACCTCTAAGATCAATTCCAAGCCATTTATTGAGCACCTGTTAGATATGGCACGCTTACCAGGATAGAATTATTATATTTTGATGGACACTAGCTATTACAGTAATACAATAATATTTTCGCAAGTTAATAATTACTGCAAAACGGGTTTATCAGACGTTTTAACGCACATCAATATTAAACTGCTGAGCTTGAATTTTTTGGATGCAGAAAAATTTAGGATAGTAGTTTTATGTTGCACATGAGTTTCAAATGCACTGTTACAACATTTACAACCTCTAAGACCAATTCTAAGCCATTTATTGAGCACCTGTTAGTCATGGCACGCTTACCAGGCTAGAAATATTATAAATATGGTCGACACTAGCTATTACAGTAATACAATAATATTTTCGCAAGTTAATAATTATTGCAAAACGTGTTTATAAGACGTTTTACCACAGCTGAATACTAAACTATTAAACTTGAATTTTTTGAATGCAGAAAAATTTAGAATAGTAGTTTTATGTTGAATATTAGTTTCAAATGCACGGCAATAGCAGCTACAACCTCTAAGATTAATTCTAAGCCATTTATTGAGCACTTGTTAGATATGGCACGCTTACCAGGCTAGTAATATTATAAATTTGATCGACACTAGCTATTACAGTAATACAATAATATTTTCCAAAGTTAATATTTACTGCAGAACGTGTTTATTACACTTTTTACCACACCTGAATACTAAACTATTAAACTTGAATTTTTTGGTTGCAGAAAAAATTAGGATTGTAGTTTAATGTTGAATGTGAGCTTCAAATGCACGGCTACAGCAGTTACAACCTCTAAGATCAATTCTAAGCCATTTATTGAGCACCTGTTAGTCATGGCACGCTTACCAGGCTAGAAATATTATAAATTTGGTCGACACTAGCTATTACAGTAATACAATAATATTTTCGCAAGTTAATAATTATTGCAAAACGTGTTTATAAGACGTTTTACCACTCCTGAATACTAAACTATTAAACTTGAATTTTTTGAATGCAGAAAAATTTAGGATAGTAGTTTTATGTTGAATATTAGTTTCAAATGCACGGCTACAGCAGTTACAACCTCTAAGATCAATTCTAAGCCATTTATTGAGCACCTGTTAGATATGGCACGCTCACTAGGCTTGAAATATTATAAATTTGATCGACACTAGCTATTACAGTAATACAATAATATTTTCGCAAGTTAATAATTACTGCAAAACGGGTTTATCAGACGTTTTAACGCACATCAATATTAAACTGCTGAACTTGAATTTTTTGGATGCAGAAAAATTTAGGATAGTAGTTTTATGTTGCACATGAGTTTCAAATGCACTGTTACAACATTTACAACCTCTAAGATCAATTCTAAGCCATTTATTGAGCACCTGTTAGTCATGGCATGCTTACCAGGCTAGAAATATTATAAATTTGGTCGACACTAGCTATTACAGTAATACAATAATATTTTCGCAAGTTAATAATTATTGCAAAACGTGTTTAAAAGACGTTTTACCACAGCTGAATACTAAACTATTAAACTTAAATTTTTTGAATGCAGAAAAATTTAGTATATCTAGGGCAATTCACCGAAAACAGTTTACCGAAAACATTTTACCGGAAACAGTTCACCGAAAAACAATTTACCGAAGGAACAATTCACCGAAAGAACAATTCACCTAAAATCCATTTTTCTAAGGTATGTTGTCGTTATTGTAGTCTCCAACAATTCTTGATATGTTTTCGACACACAAAAATTTAAAAACCTTATAAGGTCGTTAAAAACTAATCGTTCAAGTTAATGAGGGCCATTAGTAATTATCATTAACTCGTATTACTTTATATTATAAAAGTAGATTAAGTTGTATTACTGAAAGTTTAAAACACGCCAGCATTTGCTGCAAGTCCTAAGCCTTGATAAAGTGTGAAGGGAAGTTTACACCAATATATGTTAGAAGGATATTCTTTACAAAAGTACCAAAATAATATATAATATATCTAAAATTTTAGGTATAATTATATAATATAAGGGATTTTAGGTGAACTGTTCTTTCGGTGAATTGTTCTTTCGGTAAATTGTTTTTCGGTGAACTGTTTTCGGTAAATTGTTTTCGGTGAACTGTTTTCGGTGAATTGCCCGGAACCCAAAAGTTTTATGTTGCACATGAGTTTGAAATGCACTGCTTCAGCAGTTACAACCTCTAGGATCAATTCCAAGCCATTTATTGAGCACCTGTTAAACATGGCCCGCTTACCAGGCTAAAATTATTATATTTTGATCGACACTAGCTATTACAGTAATACAATAATATTTTCGCAAGTTAATAATTACTGCAAAACGGGTTTAGCAGACGTTTTAACGCACCTCAATGTTAAACTGCTGAACTTGAATTTTTTGGATGCAGAAAAATTTAGGATAGTAGTTTTATATTGCACATGAGTTTCAAATGCACTGCTACACAGCATTTACAACCTCTAAGATGAATTCTAAGCCTTTTATTGAGCACCTGTTAGATATGGCATACTTACCAGGCTAGAATTATTATATTTTGATCGACACTAGCTATTACAGTAATACAATAATATTTTCGCAAGTTAATAATTACTGCAATACGGGTTTATCAGATGTTTTAACCCACCTCAATATTAAACTGCTGAACTTGAATTTTTTGGATGCAGAAAAATTTAGGATAGTAGTTTTATATTGCACATGAGTTTCAAATGCACTGTTACAGCATTTACAACCTCTAAGATTAATTCTAACCCATTTATTGAGCACCTGTTAGATATGGCACGCTTACCAGGATAGAATTATTATATTTTGATCGACACTAGCTATTACAGTAATACAATAATATTTTCGCAAGTTAATAATTACTGCAAAACGGGTTTATCAGACGTTTTAACGCACATCAATATTAAACTGCTGAGCTTGAATTTTTTGGATGCAGAAAAATTAAGGATAGTAGTTTAATGTTGCACATGAGTTTGAAATGCTCTGCTTCAGCATCTACAACCTCTAAGATCAATTCCAATCTATTTATTGAACACCTGTTTACAGCATTTACAACCTCTAAGATTAATTCTAACCCATTTATTGAGCACCTGTTAGATATGGCACGCTTACCAGGATAGAATTATTATATTTTGATCGACACTAGCTATTACAGTAATACAATAATATTTTCGCAAGTTAATAATTACTGCAAAACGGGTTTATCAGACGTTTTAACGCACATCAATATTAAACTGCTGAACTTGAATTTTTTGGATGCAGAAAAATTTAGGATAGTAGTTTTATGTTGCACATGAGTTTCAAATGCACTGTTACAGCATTTACAACCTCTAAGATTAATTCTAACCCATTTATTGAGCACCTGTTAGATATGGCACGCTTACCAGGATAGAATTATTATATTTTGATCGACACTAGCTATTACAGTAATACAATAATATTTTCGCAAGTTAATAATTACTGCAAAACGGGTTTATCAGACGTTTTAATGCACCTCAATATTAAACTGCTGAACTTGAATTTTTTTGATGCAGAAAAATTTAGGATAGTAGTTTTATATTGCACATGAGTTTCAAATGCACTGTTACAGCATTTACAACCTCTAAGATTAATTCTAACCCATTTATTGAGCACCTGTTAGATATGGCACGCTTACCAGGATAGAATTATTATATTTTGATCGACACTAGCTATTACAGTAATACAATAATATTTTCGCAAGTTAATAATTACTGCAAAACGGGTTTATTACACTTTTTAACCGACCTGAATACTAAACTATTAAACTTGAATTTTTTGGATGCAGAAAAATTTAGGATAGCAGTTTAATGTTGAATATGAGCTTCAAATGCACTGTTACAGCATTTACAACCTCTAAGATTAATTCTAACCCATTTATTGAGCACCTGTTAGATATGGCACGCTTACCAGGATAGAATTATTATATTTTGATCGACACTAGCTATTACAGTAATACAATAATATTTTCGCAAGTTAATAATTACTGCAAAACGGGTTTATTACACTTTTTAACCGACCTGAATACTAAACTATTAAACTTGAATTTTTTGGATGCAGAAAAATTTAGGATAGCAGTTTAATGTTGAATATGAGCTTCAAATGCACTGCTTCAGCAGTTACAACCTCTAAGATCAATTAAAAGCCATTTATTGAGCACCGGTTAGATATGGCACGCTTACCAGAATAGAATTATTATATTTTGATGGACACTAGCTATTACAGTAATACAATAATATTTTCGCAAGTTAATAATTACTGCAAAACGGGTTTATCAGACGTTTTAACGCACATCAATATTAAACTGCTGAGCTTGAATTTTTTGGATGCAGAAAAATTTAGGATAGCAGTTTAATGTTGAATATGAGCTTCAAATGCACTGCTTCAGCAGTTACAACCTCTAAGATCAATTCCAAGCCATTTATTGAGCACCTGTTAGATATGGCACGCTTACCAGGATAGAATTATTATATTTTGATGGACACTAGCTATTACAGTAATACAATAATATTTTCGCAAGTTAATAATTACTGCAATACGGGTTTATCCGACGTTTTAACGCACCTCAATATTAAACTGCTGAACTTGAATTTTTTGGATGCAGAAAAATTTTGTGTAGTAGTTTTATATTGCACATGAGTTTCAAATGCACTGCTACACAGCATTTACAACCTCTAAGATCAATTCTAAGCCATTTATTGAGCACCTGTTAGATATGGCACGCTTACCAGGATAGAATTATTATATTTTGATCGACACTAGCTATTACAGTAATACAATAATATTTTCTCAAGTTAATAATTACTGGAAAACGGGTTTATTACACTTTTTAACACACCTGAATACTAAACTATTAAACTTGAATTTTTTGGATGCAGAAAAATTTAGGATAGCAATTTAAAGTTGAATATGAGCTTCAAATGCACTGCTTCAGCAGTTACAACCTCTAAAATCAATTCCAAGCCATTTATTGAGCACCTGTTAGATATGGCACGCTTACCAGGATAGAATTATTATATTTTGATGGACACTAGCTAATACAGTAATACAATAATATTTTCGCAAGTTAATAATTACTGCAAAACGGGTTTATCAGACGTTTTAACGCACATCAATATTAAACTGCTGAGCTTGAATTTTTTGGATGCAGAAAAATTTAGGATAGTAGTTTTATGTTGCACATGAGTTTCAAATGCACTGTTACAACATTTACAACCTCTAAGACCAATTCTAAGCCATTTATTGAGCACCTGTTAGTCATGGCACGCTTACCAGGCTAGAAATATTATATATATGGTCGACACTAGCTATTACAGTAATACAATAATATTTTCGCAAGTTAATAATTATTGCAAAACGTGTTTATAAGACGTTTTACCACAGCTGAATACTAAACTATTAAACTTGAATTTTTTGAATGCAGAAAAATTTAGAATAGTAGTTTTATGTTGAATATTAGTTTCAAATGCACGGCAACAGCAGCTACAACCTCTAAGATTAATTCTAAGCCATTTATTGAGCACTTGTTAGATATGGCACGCTTACCAGGCTAGTAATATTATAAATTTGATCGAAACTAGCTATTACAGTAATACAATAATATTTTCCAAAGTTAATAATTACTGCAGAACGTGTTTATTACACTTTTTACCACACCTGAATACTAAACTATTAAACTTGAATTTTTTGGTTGCAGAAAAAATTAGGATTGTAGTTTAATGTTGAATGTGAGCTTCAAATGCACGGCTACAGCAGTTACAACCTCTAAGATCAATTCTAAGCCATTTATTGAGCACCTGTTAGTCATGGCACGCTTACCAGGCTAGAAATATTATAAATTTGGTCGACACTAGCTATTACAGTAATACAATAATATTTTCGCAAGTTAATAATTATTGCAAAACGTGTTTATAAGACGTTTTACCACTCCTGAATACTAAACTATTAAACTTGAATTTTTTGAATGCAGAAAAATTTAGGATAGTAGTTTTATGTTGAATATTAGTTTCAAATGCACGGCTACAGCAGTTACAACCTCTAAGATCAATTCTAAGCCATTTATTGAGCACCTGTTAGATATGGCACGCTCACTAGGCTAGAAATATTATAAATTTGATCGACACTAGCTATTACAGTAATACAATAATATTTTCGCAAGTTAATAATTACTGCAAAACGGGTTTATCAGACGTTTTAACGCACATCAATATTAAACTGCTGAACTTGAATTTTTTGGATGCAGAAAAATTTAGGATAGTAGTTTTATGTTGCACATGAGTTTCAAATGCACTGTTACAACATTTACAACCTCTAAGATCAATTTTAAGCCATTTATTGAGCACCTGTTAGTCATGGCATGCTTACCAGGCTAGAAATATTATAAATTTGGTCGACACTAGCTATTACAGTAATACAATAATATTTTCGCAAGTTAATAATTATTGCAAAACGTGTTTAAAAGACGTTTTACCACAGCTGAATACTAAACTATTAAACTTAAATTTTTTGAATGCAGAAAAATTTAGTATATCTAGGGCAATTCACCGAAAACAGTTTACCGAAAACATTTTACCGGAAACAGTTCACCGAAAAACAATTTACCGAAGGAACAATTCACCGAAAGAACAATTCACCTAAAATCCATTTTTCTAAGGTATGTTGTCGTTATTGTAGTCTCCAACAATTCTTGATATGTTTTCGACACACAAAAATTTAAAAACCTTATAAGGTCGTTAAAAACTAATCGTTCAAGTTAATGAGGGCCATTAGTAATTATCATTAACTCGTATTACTTTATATTATAAAAGTAGATTAAGTTGTATTACTGAAAGTTTAAAACACGCCAGCATTTGCTGCAAGTCCTAAGCCTTGATAAAGTGTGAAGGGAAGTTTACACCAATATATGTTAGAAGGATATTCTTTACAAAAGTACCAAAATAATATATAATATATCTAAAATTTTAGGTATAATTATATAATATAAGGGATTTTAGGTGAACTGTTCTTTCGGTGAATTGTTCTTTCGGTAAATTGTTTTTCGGTGAACTGTTTTCGGTAAATTGTTTTCGGTGAACTGTTTTCGGTGAATTGCCCGGAACCCAAAAGTTTTATGTTGCACATGAGTTTGAAATGCACTGCTTCAGCAGTTACAACCTCTAGGATCAATTCCAAGCCATTTATTGAGCACCTGTTAAACATGGCCCGCTTACCAGGCTAAAATTATTATATTTTGATCGACACTAGCTATTACAGTAATACAATAATATTTTCGCAAGTTAATAATTACTGCAAAACGGGTTTAGCAGACGTTTTAACGCACCTCAATATTAAACTGCTGAACTTGAATTTTTTGGATGCAGAAAAATTTAGGATAGTAGTTTTATATTGCACATGAGTTTCAAATGCACTGTTACAGCATTTACAACCTCTAAGATTAATTATAACCCATTTATTGAGCACCTGTTAGATATGGCACGTTTACCAGGATAGAATTATTATATTTTGATCGACACTAGCTATTACAGTAATACAATAATATTTTCGCAAGTTAATAATTACTGCAAAACGGGTTTATCAGACGTTTTAACGCACATCAATATTAAACTGCTGAACTTGAATTTTTTGGATGCAGAAAAATTTAGGATAGTAGTTTTATGTTGCACATGAGTTTCAAATGCACTGTTACAGCATTTACAACCTCTAAGATTAATTCTAACCCATTTATTGAGCACCTGTTAGATATGGCACGCTTACCAGGATAGAATTATTATATTTTGATCGACACTAGCTATTACAGTAACACAATAATATTTTCGCAAGTTAATAATTACTGCAAAACGGGTTTATCAGACGTTTTAATGCACCTCAATATTAAACAGCTGAACTTGAATTTTTTTGATGCAGAAAAATTTAGGATAGTAGTTTTATATTGCACATGAGTTTCAAATGCACTGTTACAGCATTTACAACCTCTAAGATTAATTCTAACCCATTTATTGAGCACCTGTTAGATATGGCACGCTTACCAGGATAGAATTATTATATTTTGATCGACACTAGCTATTACAGTAATACAATAATATTTTCGCAAGTTAATAATTACTGCAAAACGGGTTTATTACACTTTTTAACCGACCTGAATACTAAACTATTAAACTTGAATTTTTTGGATGCAGAAAAATTTAGGATAGCAGTTTAATGTTGAATATGAGCTTCAAATGCACTGTTACAGCATTTACAACCTCTAAGATTAATTCTAACCCATTTATTGAGCACCTGTTAGATATGGCACGCTTACCAGGATAGAATTATTATATTTTGACCGACACTAGCTATTACAGTAATACAATAATATTTTCGCAAGTTAATAATTACTGCAAAACGTGTTTATTACACTTTTTAACCGATCTGAATACTAAACTATTAAACTTGAATTTTTTGGATGCAGAAAAATTTAGGATAGCAGTTTAATGTTGAATATGAGCTTCAAATGCACTGCTTCAGCAGTTACAACCTCTAAGATCAATTCCAAGCCATTTATTGAGCACCGGTTAGATATGGCACGCTTACCAGAATAGAATTATTATATTTTGATGGACACTAGCTATTACAGTAATACAATAATATTTTCGCAAGTTAATAATTACTGCAAAACGGGTTTATCAGACGTTTTAACGCACATCAATATTAAACTGCTGAGCTTGAATTTTTTGGATGCAGAAAAATTTAGGATAGCAGTTTAATGTTGAATATGAGCTTCAAATGCACTGCTTCAGCAGTTACAACCTCTAAGATCAATTCCAAGCCATTTATTGAGCACCTGTTAGATATGGCACGCTTACCAGGATAGAATTATTATATTTTGATGGACACTAGCTATTACAGTAATACAATAATATTTTCGCAAGTTAATAATTACTGCAATACGGGTTTATCAGACGTTTTAACGCACCTCAATATTAAACTGCTGAACTTGAATTTTTTGGATGCAGAAAAATTTTGTATAGTAGTTTTATATTGCACATGAGTTTCAAATGCACTGCTACACAGCATTTACAACCTCTAAGATCAATTCTAAGCCATTTATTGAGCACCTGTTAGATATGGCACGCTTACCAGGATAGAATTATTATATTTTGATCGACACTAGCTATTACAGTAATACAATAATATTTTCTCAAGTTAATAATTACTGGAAAACGGGTTTATTACACTTTTTAACACACCTGAATACTAAACTATTAAACTTGAATTTTTTGGATGCAGAAAAATTTAGGATAGCAATTTAAAGTTGAATATGAGCTTCAAATGCACTGCTTCAGCAGTTACAACCTCTAAAATCAATTCCAAGCCATTTATTGAGCACCTGTTTGATATGGCACGCTTACCAGGCTAGAATTATTATATTTTGATCGACACTAGCTATTACAGTAATACAATAATATTTTCGCAAGTTAATAATTACTGAAAAACGGGCTTATCAGACGTTTTAACGCACCTCAATATTAAACTGCTGAACTTGAATTTTTTGGATGCAAAAAAATTTAGGATAGTAGTTTTATATTGCACATGAGTTTCAAATGCACTGCTACACAGCATTTACAACCTCTAAAATCAATTCTAAGCTATTTATTAAGCACCTGTTAGATATGGCATTCTTACCAGGCTAGAATTATTATATTTTGATCGACACTAGCTATTACAGTAATACAATAATATTTTCGCAAGTTAATAATTACTGCAAAACGTGTTTATCAGACGTTTTAACGCACATCAATATTAAACTGCTGAGCTTGAATTTTTTGGATGCAGAAAAATTTAGGATAGTAGTTTTATATTGCACATGAATTTCAAATGCACTGTTACAGCATCTACAACCTCTAAGATCAATTCTAATCTATTTATTGAGCACCTGTTAGTAATGACACGCTTACCAGGCCTAAAACTATTATATTAGGATCAACACTGGCTGTTATAGTAGTATCGTAATGTTTTCTGTAGTTAATATATATTGAAAAACGGGTTTATCAGACGTTTTAACGCACCTGAATAGTAAACTGGTGAACTTGAATTTTTTGAAATCAGAAAAATTTAGGATAGTAGTTTTATGTTGAATATTAGCTTCAAATGCACGGCTACAGCAGTTACAACCTCTAAGATCAATTCTAAGCCATTTATTGAGCACCTTTTAGTCATGGCACGCTTACCAGGCTAGAAATATTATAAATTTGGTCGACACTAGCTATTAGAGTAATACAATAATATTTTCGCAAGTTAATAATTATTGCAAAACGTGTTTATAAGACGTTTTACCACACCTGAATACTAAACTATTAAACTTGAATTTTTTGAATGCAGAAAAATTTAGGATAGTAGTTTTATGTTGAATATTAGTTTCAAATGCACGGCCACAGCAGTTACAACCTCTAAGATCAATTCTAAGCCATTTATTGAGCACCTGTTAGATATGGCACGCTTACCAGGCTAGAAATATTATAAATTTGATCGACACTAGCTATTACAGTAATACAATAATATTTTCGCAAGTTAATAATTACTGCGAAACGGGTTTATCAGACGTTTTAACGCACATCAATATTAAACTGCTGAACTTGAATTTTTTGGATGCAGAAAAATTTAGGATAGTAGTTTTATGTTGCACATGAGTTTCAAATGCACTGTTACAACATTTACAACCTCTAAGATCAATTCTAAGCCATTTATTGAGCACCTGTTAGTCATGTCACGCTTACCAGGCTAGAAATATTATAAATTTGGTCGACACTATCTATTAAAGTAATACAATAATATTTTCGCAAGTTAATAATTATTGCAAAACGTGTTTATAAGACGTTTTACCACACCTGAATACTAAACTATTAAACTTGAATGTTTTGAATGCAGAAAAATTTAGTATAAAAGTTTTATGTTGCACATGAGTTTGAAATGCACTGCTTCAGCAGTTACAACCTCTGAGATTAATTCTAACCCATTTATTGAGCACCTGTTAAACATGGCACGCTTACCAGGCTAGAATTATTATATTTTGATCGACACTAGCTATTACAGTAATACAATAATATTTTCGCAAGTTAATAATTACTGCAAAACGGGTTTATCAGACGTTTTAACGCACCTCAATACTAAACTGCTGAACTTGAATTTTTTGGATGCAGAAAAATTTAGTATAGTAGTTTTATATTGCACATGAGTTTTAAATGCACTGCTACACAGCATTTACAACCTCTAAGATCAATTCTAAGCCATTTATTGAGCACCTGTTAGATATGGCACGCTTACCAGGATAGAATTATTATATTTTGATCGACACTAGCTATTACAGTAATACAATAATATTTTCGCAAGTTAATAATTACTGCAAAACGGGTTTATTACACTTTTTAACACACCTGAATACTAAACTTGTCAGGTCATTTTGGTATTTTAATTAGCCACCTAGGCTTTAGGGCAGCGTTCCCGTATGCTAAACCGTTTTAGTTACTTATTTGGCTTCATCGCCTAATTCCATAATAATGATTTTGCACATATTTGGCACATATTAGTTACTTACGGCTGTCCGCATGAGGTTTCTTAAGTGTAAAGTGTTTGAGTATTTAAAGGTTTTTGATTTTTTTTTTGTAGTGATGCCCTGTTGTTTTCATAGCCTAGCGCTCTTTTACCGTACCGTTGGCCGTCGCCATTTTCAACCACCTATGTGGGATTACATAAAGAGAGCGTGTTTCTGGTCATTTTGTTTCGTGCGGACCCTGTCGTCGTAAGGTAGTCCCTTTGGGCCGCATGGAGTTCTGAAAAGGATTTATTGGGCATGCGTCATCGAACGCCTACACCCTTGGAGACTTGGTTCTTCGTGATTTTCTTTTGGTGTTCGGTGTTGGAGTCATTTTCGAGCTCGCGCTTTGCGGTTTAATAGTCGACTTGGCTCCGGCATCGGCATCGATTGAGGATTTCGGTGGACTGAGTTTTTCCCATTACTGATTATGACTATTTTTGACAGTTTCTGTCACAACCATTTTCCCTTGTTGGTTGTTCATCCTCTTCTCTTGGGTACTCATACCAGTTGTGGGATTCACACAATGCGCCGATCTCGTGACGCGCAGCGTGCCCTCTTCAGGTAACCCTTGGGTGAAACTTTGGACTTCCATTTCTATACACCCCCCCCCTTCCCTGTGTTCTTTTGGAACGGTTGGTCGGAAGTGTCCACAGGTGTAAGAACTATTTTTACCAGATTTAGACCCAATTTACGTATTTTCTACTAGCGTATCCAGTCTTTCTTCTTCCTCTTCTCTCTTCCCACCTTTGCACCCTATCTGGTGGCCAGTGTGCGTAATCCCTTTGGGGGTGCACTCTATCGTATCGAATGTTTTTTTTGTTTTGTTTGTTTTTCGTTGTTGCGTTTTCGTTTGAGTTCTCGTGGCGCCGCAGCCAAAATGCCCCGTTGATTTTAAGAGACTTCGGGGAACTCTCTTTCAAGTAAGGGGAGTGTCAGGTCATTTTGGTATTTTAATTAGCCACCTAGGCTTTAGGGCAGCGTGCCCGTATGCTAAACCCTTTTAGTTACTTATTTGGCTTCATCGCCTAATTCCATAATAATGATTTTGCACATATTTGGCCCCAAACGCAGTATTTCTCGTCAGTAGGAGCACCCCTTTGCTGGTACTTTGGCAGCCGGGTGTTATCGCTCGCAAGAATTCCGAACCTTCTAGAAATCACGCCGTTGAGGAGCCTCGCCATTGGCTGTCTTTGTTACCGGAATTTATTTGTTTTACGGAGCGCATCGCCATTGGCGGTCGAGAGTCACGTGGTAACGCCGTTTTGGCTCACGCCACTGCAGAGGTCGTAACACTGCTTGCTTGGGCAGTTCAGCTCACGCCGTTGATCAAGAAAGTCGCAGAGTGTGCCGTTTCGCGGCGTTCCCGCCATGGCGGGGACGCCAGCCTGTTTTTCCCGTCTCGTGCTGTTTCAGCGAATGTTGTGTAAATTGCCGTTGTTTGTTAGTACCGTTGCTGTGAAAGCCTTCCTATTTCCCGTGCTGTTTTAGCGAACGTGCCATAAACTGTTTCGCCTTTAAGAGGTCGCGTGTGATTGTGCGAGTGGCAAGTCTTTACGTCAAAGCGTGGGTGTGTGATGGGCTTCACGGGGCCAGTTCTGCGTTTGTGAGAAAGGGGGCTTTCCCTTTTCAACTCGCTGTTTTCGAGGATCTTTCTAGGCAGGACGAAGTAGGCCTCTTTGCCGCCGTAAGTGTGCTCTCAGGAGAGCGTCCTAACGCCGTCATCTTGGCGGATTCCAGCCCGTTTACCCCTAATGCCGTGTTTTGGCGATTGAGCTGCCACAGACTGCCGCCTTCTACCGACTGACTGCACGCAACTCTCATAGACCGTCTACGGACTAAGGTATTTGTAATTACAACCATTTAAACATATTAACTGTCGCTTGTGCGAGCTGTGGTGCTTTTGTGCTCAACTTTGTGTGGGCGGATGCATGCCCCTTGCTTGCTTGTCGCGGCTTTTAATGCCGGTTTGAGGCCACCATGCTTCACGACGCTACTTTGGTAGCCTACTAGTAAGTTCATGTGCGCGAGTTTCGCGTCTCATCGCCTAAATAGCTAAAGAACTCTGCGTCTATGTTTTGGTGTTACGTTTGTGCTAACTTTTAATTCAGTAACGTTAGGTGCGCGAGCTTCGCTATATTGTACCGATTAATACCTAAATGGAATCAACGCCTCGCCGTGCTGAGCCTGGCGCGCCCTAATCTGTTCGAGCTCTTTGTTTATGTTTGCGAGGGCTTTGTGCTTTGCTTATCAGGTGTTAACCGCAGCCAACGACTGCGTGGGCGACGTAGCAGGGGCTGGCAACTATTCCAAATGCGCATGCTTTAGTGAGGCTATGTTAGCCCCTCTTCCTGGTCAAATATTGCAGTCACGCTGCCCCGCTGCCTAACGAGTTAGGCCTTCAATTAAATCGTCGCGCATTTGTGCGGCGTCGTGTTTTGCTGCTAGCTACACTGCTCCCGTTGCCTTTGCAGGTCGGCGTCTGTTATCGCCAACTAACGCGCCCTTTTCCGGAGTGCGTATTTCTAAACTGTACTCTAATATGTAAAGTGTCGAGCCCACTGCGGCCGGCCACCCCTAGTGTGTTGTTTACTAGCATAGCGCGTCCATCAGCTGGTGCTTAACGTAAGAAGTAACATAAGTTTGGCGGCACGATTTGCTGCCCAGATGTAGTTATCGACCAATAGACGCATATTTAGTTAAGGGACGTATTATTCCTATTCGACCTGTGCATGCTTTGTTTCAGATAGCGCCTTTTACAGTGTAAAGATTGGTGTACGGCGAGACGTGAGAGATCAGAGCGTGCAGGTAGGTCCAGTGGTTGCGCAGTCTCGGCCCAAAGAGTCCCAATATTACCATTCCAGTATTTGCGATCACGAAATTGTTATTTGAGCTTGCAGCTCATGAGAATTCTTATCGACGGAGTATCTTGAATACTTCGCTCCCGTCTAACCGCCCAGGCCCGGTTAGTCGGGTTAAGACAGGCTTGGTGGCGCCCTCATTATTTTACCGTTAGTTACCGACCTTCTGGCCGTTACCCTCAGATAATCTCGTGAAAGGACCCGCCCATCTCCACTGAAAATCTAGCTCGGCCTAACTTGTTGCGGCTGGGTAGCGGCCTAGGAAAACTTTCGTCCCGATTTCGTCCCTTACGGCACGCGCCGGCCGTTTCGTTATTGTATGAGCCGCTGCGGCGTCGTAGAGTCAGTTTAAGACCGTAACAAACTATTAAACTTGATTTTTTTGGATGCAGAAAAATTTAGGATAGCAATTTAAAGTTGAATATGAGCTTCAAATGCACTGCTTCAGCAGTTACAACCTCTAAGATCAATTCTAAGCCATTTATTGAGCACCTGTTAGATATGGCACGCTTACCAGGCTAGAATTATTATATTTTGATCGACACTAGCTATTACAGTAATACAATAATATTTTCGCAAGTTAATAATTACTGCAAAACGGGTTTATTACACTTTTTAACACACCTGAATACTAAACTATTAAACTTGAATTTTTTGGATGCAGAAAAATTTAGGATAGCAGTTTAATGTTGAATATGAGCTTCAAATGAACTGCTTCAGCAGTTACAACCTCTAAGATCAATTCCAAGCCATTTATTGAGCACCTGTTAGATATGGCACGCTTACCAGGCTAGAATTATTATATTTTGATCGACACTAGCTATTACAGTAATACAATAATATTTTCGCAAGTTAATAATTACTGCAAAATGGGTTTATCAGACGTTTTAACGCACATCAATATTAAACTGCTGAACTTGAATTTTTTGGATGCAGAAAAATTTAGGATAGTAGTTTTATGTTGCACATGAGTTTCAAATGCACTGTTACAGCATTTACAACCTCTAAGATCAATTCTAATATATTTATTGAGCACCTGTTAGTAATGACACGCTTACCAGGCCTAAAACTATTATATTAGGATCAACACTGGCTGTTATAGTAGTATCGTAATGTTTTCTGTAGTTAATATATATTGAAAAACGGGTTTATCAGACGTTTTAACGCACCTGAATAGTAAACTAGTGAACTTGAATTTTTTGAAATCAGAAAAATTTAGGATAGTAGTTTTATGTTGAATATTAGTTTCAAATGCACGGCTACAGCAGTTAAAATCTCTAAGATCAATTCTAAGCCATTTATTGAGCACCTGTTAGATATGGCACGCTTACCAGGCTAGAAATATTATAAATTTGATCGACACTAGCTATTACAGTAATACAATCATATTTTCGCAAGTTAATAATTACTGCAAAACGGGTTTATCAGACGTTTTAACGCACATCAATATTAAACTGCTGAACTTGAATTTTTTGGATGCAGAAAAATTTAGGATAGTAGTTTTATGTTGCACATGAGTTTCAAATGCACTGTTACAGCATTTACAACCTCTAAGATCAATTCTAAGCCATTTATTGAGCACCTGTTAGATATGGCACGCTTACCAGGCTAGAATTATTATATTTTGATCGACACTAGCTATTACAGTAATACAATAATATTTTCGCAAGTTAATAATTACTGCAAAACGGGTTTATTACACTTTTTAACACACCTGAATACTAAACTGTTAAACTTGCATTTTTTGGATGCAGAAAAATTTAGGATAGCAGTTTAATGTTGAATATGAGCTTCAAATGCACTGCTTCAGCAGTTACAACTTCTAAGATCAATTCCAAGCCATTTATTGAGCACCTGTTATATATGGCACGCTTACCAGGCTAGAATTATTATATTTTGATCGACACTAGCTATTACGGTAATACAATAATATTTTCGCAAGTTAATAATTACTGCAAAACGGGTTTATCAGACGTTTTAACGCACATCAATATTAAACTGCTGAACTTGAATTTTTTGGATGCAGACAAATTTAGGATAGTAGTTTTATGTTGCACATGAGTTTCAAATGCACTGTTACAGCATTTACAACCTCTAAGATCAATTCTAAGCCGTTTATTGAGCACCTGTTAGATATGGCACGCTTACCAGGCTAGAGTTATTATATTTTGATCGACACTAGCTATTACAGTAATACAATAATATTTTCGCAAGTTAATAATTAATGCAAAACGGGTTTATTACACTTTTTAACACACCTGAATACTAAACTATTAAACTTGAATTTTTTGGATGCAGAAAAATTTAGGATAGCAGTTTAATGTTGAATATGAGCTTCAAATGCACTGCTTCAGCAGTTACAACCTCTAAGATCAATTCCAAGCCATTTATTGAGCACCTGTTATATATGGCACGCTTACCAGGCTAGAATTATTATATTTTGATCGACACTAGCTATTACGGTAATACAATAATATTTTCGCAAGTTAATAATTACTGCAAAACGGGTTTATCAAACGTTTAACGCACATCAATATTAAACTGCTGAACATGAATTTTTTGGATGCAGAAAAATTTAGGATAGTAGTTTTATATTGCACATGAGTTTCAAATGCACTGCTACACAGCATTTACAACCTCTAAGATCAATTCTAAGCCATTTATTGAGCACCTGTTAAATATGGCACGCTTACCAGGATAGAATTATTATTAGATTTTGATCGACACTAGCTATTACAGTAATACAATAATATTTTCGCAAGTTAATAATTACTGCAAAACGGGTTTATTACACTTTTTAACACACCTGAATACTAAACTATTTAACTTGAATTTTTTGGATGCAGAAAAATTTAGGATAGCAGTTTAATGTTGAATATGAGCTTCAAATGCACTGCTTCAGCAGTTACAACCTCTAAGATCAATTCCAAGCCATTTATTGAGCACCTGTTAGATATGGCACGCTTACCAGGATAGAATTATTATATTTTGATCGACACTAGCTATTACGGTAATACAATAATATTTTCGCAAGTTAATAATTACTGCAAAACGGGTTTATCAAACGTTTTAACGCACATCAATATTAAACTGCTGAACTTGAATTTTTTGGATGCAGAAAAATTTAGGATAGTAGTTTTATGTTGCACATGAGTTTCAAATGCACTGTTACAGCATCTACAACCTCTAAGATCAATTCTAATCTATTTATTGAGCACCTGTTAGTAATGACACGCTTACCAGGCCTAAAACTATTATATTAGGATCAACACTGGCTGTTATAGTAGTATCGTAATGTTTTCTGTAGTTAATATATATTGAAAAACGGGTTTATCAGACGTTTTAACGCACCTGAATAGTAAACTAGTGAACTTGAATTTTTTGAAATCAGAAAAATTTAGGATAGTAGTTTTATGTTGAATATTAGTTTCAAATGCACGGCTACAGCAGTTAAAACCTCTAAGATCAATTCTAAGCCATTTATTGAGCACCTGTTAGATATGGCACGCTTACCAGGCTAGAAATATTATAAATTTGATCGACACTAGCTATTACAGTAATACAATAATATTTTCGCAAGTTAATAATTACTGCAAAACGGGTTTATCAGACGTTTTAACGCACATCAATATTAAACTGCTGAACTTGAATTTTTTGGATGCAGAAAAATTTAGGATAGTAGTTTTATGTTGCACATGAGTTTCAAATGCACTGTTACAGCATTTACAACCTCTAAGATCAATTCTAAGGCATTTATTGAGCACCTGTTAGATATGGCACGCTTACCAGGCTAGAATTATTATATTTTGATCGACACTAGCTATTACAGTAATACAATAATATTTTCGCAAGTTAATAATTACTGCAAAACGGGTTTATTACACTTTTTAACACACCTGAATACTAAACTTTTAAACTTGAATTTTTTGGATGCAGAAAAATTTAGGATAGCAGTTTAATGTTGAATATGAGCTTCAAATGCACTGCTTCAGCAGTTACAACCTCTAAGATCAATTCCAAACCATTTATTGAGCACCTGTTAGATATGGCACGCTTACCAGGCTAGAATTATTATATTTTGATCGACACTAGCTATTACGGTAATACAATAATATTTTTGCAAGTTAATAATTACTGCAAAACGGGTTTATCAAACGTTTTAACCCACATCAATATTAAACTGCTGAACTTGAATTTTTTGGATGCAGAAAAATTTAGAATAGTAGTTTTATGTTGCACATGAGTTTCAAATGCACTGTTACAGCATCTACAACCTCTAAGATCAATTCTAATCTATTTATTGAGCACCTGTTAGTTATGCCACGCTTACCAGGCCTAAAACTATTATATTAGGATCAACACTGGCTGTTATAGTAGTATCGTAATGTTTTCTGTAGTTAATATATATTGAAAAACGGGTTTATCAGACGTTTTAACGCACCTGAATAGTAAACTAGTGAACTTGAATTTTTTGAAATCAGAAAAATTTAGGATAGTAGTTTTATGTTCAATATTAGTTTCAAATGCACGGCTACAGCAGTTAAAACCTCTAAGATCAATTCTAAGCCATTTATTGAGCACCTGTTAGATATGGCACGCTTACCAGGCTAGAAATATTATAAATTTGATCGACACTAGCTATTACAGTAATACAATAATATTTTCGCAAGTTAATAATTACTGCAAAACGGGTTTATCAGACGTTTTAACGCACATCAATATTAAACTGCTGAACTTGAATTTTTGGATGCAGAAAAATTTAGGATAGTAGTTTTATGTTGCACATGAGTTTCAAATGCACTGTTACAGCATTTACAACCTCTAAGATCAATTCTAAGCCATTTATTGAGCACCTGTTAGATATGGCACGATTACCAGGCTAGAATTATTATATTTTGATCGACACTAGCTATTACAGTAATACAATAATATTTTCGCAAGTTAATAATTACTGCAAAACGGGTTTATTACACTTTTTAACACACCTGAATACTAAACTTTTAAACTTGAATTTTTTGGATGCAGAAAAATTTAGGATAGCAGTTTAATGTTGAATATGAGCTTCAAATGCACTGCTTCAGCAGTTACAACCTCTAAGATCAATTCCAAACCATTTATTGAGCACCTGTTAGATATGGCACGCTTACCAGGCTAGAATTATTATATTTTGATCGACACTAGCTATTACGGTAATACAATAATATTTTTGCAAGTTAATAATTACTGCAAAACGGGTTTATCAAACGTTTTAACCCACATCAATATTAAACTGCTGAACTTGAATTTTTTGGATGCAGAAAAATTTAGAATAGTAGTTTTATGTTGCACATGAGTTTCAAATGCACTGTTACAGCATCTACAACCTCTAAGATCAATTCTAATCTATTTATTGAGCACCTGTTAGTTATGCCACGCTTACCAGGCCTAAAACTATTATATTAGGATCAACACTGGCTGTTATAGTAGTATCGTAATGTTTTCTGTAGTTAATATATATTGAAAAGCGGGTTTATCAGACGTTTTAACGCACCTGAATAGTAAACTAGTGAACTTGAATTTTTTGAAATCAGAAAAATTTAGGATAGTAGTTTTATGTTCAATATTAGTTTCAAATGCACGGCTACAGCAGTTAAAACCTCTAAGATCAATTCTAAGCCATTTATTGAGCACCTGTTAGATATGACACGCTTACCAGGCTAGAAATATTATAAATTTGATCGACACTAGCTATTACAGTAATACAATAATATTTTCGCAAGTTAATAATTACTGCAAAACGGGTTTATCAGACGTTTTAACGCACATCAATATTAAACTGCTGAACTTGAATTTTTGGATGCAGAAAAATTTAGGATAGTAGTTTTATGTTGCACATGAGTTTCAAATGCACTGTTACAGCATTTACAACCTCTAAGATCAATTCTAAGCCATTTATTGAGCACCTGTTAGATATGGCACGATTACCAGGCTAGAATTATTATATTTTGATCGACACTAGCTATTACAGTAATACAATAATATTTTCGCAAGTTAATAATTACTGCAAAACGGGTTTATTACACTTTTTAACACACCTGAATACTAAACTATTAAACTTGAATTTTTTGGATGCAGAAAAATTTAGGATAGCAGTTTAATGTTGAATATGAGCTTCAAATTCACTGCTTCAGCAGTTACAACCTCTAAGATCAATTCCAAACCATTTATTGAGCACCTGTTAGATATGGCACGCTTACCAGGCTAGAATTATTATATTTTGATCGACACTAGCTATTACGGTAATACAATAATATTTTTGCAAGTTAATAATTACTGCAAAACGGGTTTATCAAACGTTTTAACCCACATCAATATTAAACTGCTGAACTTGAATTTTTTGGATGCAGAAAAATTTAGAATAGTAGTTTTATGTTGCACATGAGTTTCAAATGCACTGTTACAGCATCTACAACCTCTAAGATCAATTCTAATCTATTTATTGAGCACCTGTTAGTTATGCCACGCTTACCAGGCCTAAAACTATTATATTAGGATCAACACTGGCTGTTATAGTAGTATCGTAATGTTTTCTGTAGTTAATATATATTGAAAAACGGGTTTATCAGACGTTTTAACGCACCTGAATAGTAAACTAGTGAACTTGAATTTTTTGAAATCAGAAAAATTTAGGATAGTAGTTTTATGTTGAATATTAGTTTCAAATGCACGGCTACAGCAGTTAAAACCTCTAAGATCAATTCTAAGCCATTTATTGAGCACCTGTTAGATATGGCACGCTTACCAGGCTAGAAATATTATAAATTTGATCGACACTAGCTATTACAGTAATACAATAATATTTTCGCAAGTTAATAATTACTGCAAAACGGGTTTATCAGACGTTTTAACGCACATCAATATTAAACTGCTGAACTTGAATTTTTGGATGCAGAAAAATTTAGGATAGTAGTTTTATGTTGCACATGAGTTTCAAATGCACTGTTACAGCATTTACAACCTCTAAGATCAATTCTAAGCCATTTATTGAGCACCTGTTAGATATGGCACGCTTACCAGGCTAGAATTATTATATTTTGATCGACACTAGCTATTACAGTAATACAATAATATTTTCGCAAGTTAATAATTACTGCAAAACGGGTTTATTACACTTTTTAACACACCTGAATACTAAACTATTAAACTTGAATTTTTTGGATGCAGAAAAATTTAGGATAGCAGTTTAATGTTGAATATGAGCTTCAAATTCACTGCTTCAGCAGTTACAACCTCTAAGATCAATTCCAAACCATTTATTGAGCACCTGTTAGATATGGCACGCTTACCAGGCTAGAATTATTATATTTTGATCGACACTAGCTATTACGGTAATACAATAATATTTTTGCAAGTTAATAATTACTGCAAAACGGGTTTATCAAACGTTTTAACCCACATCAATATTAAACTGCTGAACTTGAATTTTTTGGATGCAGAAAAATTTAGAATAGTAGTTTTATGTTGCACATGAGTTTCAAATGCACTGTTACAGCATCTACAACCTCTAAGATCAATTCTAATCTATTTATTGAGCACCTGTTAGTTATGCCACGCTTACCAGGCCTAAAACTATTATATTAGGATCAACACTGGCTGTTATAGTAGTATCGTAATGTTTTCTGTAGTTAATATATATTGAAAAACGGGTTTATCAGACGTTTTAACGCACCTGAATAGTAAACTAGTGAACTTGAATTTTTTGAAATCAGAAAAATTTAGGATAGTAGTTTTATGTTGAATATTAGTTTCAAATGCACGGCTACAGCAGTTAAAACCTCTAAGATCAATTCTAAGCCATTTATTGAGCACCTGTTAGATATGGCACGCTTACCAGGCTAGAAATATTATAAATTTGATCGACACTAGCTATTACAGTAATACAATAATATTTTCGCAAGTTAATAATTACTGCAAAACGGGTTTATCAGACGTTTTAACGCACATCAATATTAAACTGCTGAACTTGAATTTTTTGGATGCAGAAAAATTTAGGATAGTAGTTTTATGTTGCACATGAGTTTCAAATGCACTGTTACAGCATTTACAACCTCTAAGATCAATTCTAAGCCATTTATTGAGCACCTGTTTGATACGGCACGCTTACCAGGCTAGAGTTATTATATTTTGATCGACACTAGCTATTACAGTAATACAATAATATTTTCGCAAGTTAATAATTACTGCAAAACGGGTTTATTACACTTTTTAACACACCTGAATACTAAACTATTAAACTTGAATTTTTTGGATGCAGAAAAATTTAGGATAGCAGTTTAATGTTGAATATGAGCTTCAAATGCACTGCTTCAGCAGTTACAACCTCTAAGATCAATTCCAAGCCATTTATTGAGCACCTGTTAGATACGGCACGCTTACCAGGCTAGAGTTATTATATTTTGATCGACACTAGCTATTACAGTAATACAATAATATTTTCGCAAGTTAATAATTACTGCAAAACGGGTTTATTACACTTTTTAACACACCTGAATACTAAACTATTAAACTTGAATTTTTTGGATGCAGAAAAATTTAGGATAGCAGTTTAATGTTGAATATGAGCTTCAAATGCACTGCTTCAGCAGTTACAACCTCTAAGATCAATTCCAAACCATTTATTGAGCACCTGTTAGATATGGCACGCTTACCAGGCTAGAATTATTATATTTTGATCGACGCTAGCTATTACGGTAATACAATAACATTTTCGCAAGTTAATAATTACTGCAAAACGGGTTTATCAAACGTTTAACGCACATCAATATTAAACTGCTGAACTTGAATTTTTTGGATGCAGAAAAATTTAGGATAGTAGTTTTATGTTGCACATGAGTTTCAAATGCACTGTTACAGCATCTACAACCTCTAAGATCAATTCTAATCTATTTATTGAGCACCTGTTAGTAATGACACGCTTACCAGGCCTAAAACTATTATATTAGGATCAGCACTGGCTGTTATAGTAGTATCATAATGTTTTCTGTAGTTAATATATATTGAAAAACGGGTGTATCAGACGTTTTAACGCACCTGAATAGTAAACTAGTAAAATTGAATTTTTTGAAATCAGAAAAATTTAGGATAGTAGTTTTATGTTGAATATTAGTTTCAAATGCACGGCTACAGCAGTTAAAACCTCTAAGATTAATTCTAAGCCATTTATTGAGCACCTGTTAGATATGGCACGCTTACCAGGCTAGAAATATTATAAATTTGATCGACACTAGCTATTACAGTAATACAATAATATTTTCGCAAGTTAATAATTACTGCAAAACGGGTTTATCAGACGTTTTAACGCACATCAATATTAAACTGCTGAACTTGAATTTTTTGGATGCTGAAAAATTTAGGATAGTAGTTTTATGTTGCACATGAGTTTCAAATGCACTGTTACAGCATTTACAACCTCTAAGATCAATTCTAAGCCATTTATTGAGCACCTGTTAGATATGGCACGCTTACCAGGCTAGAGTTATTATATTTTGATCGACACTAGCTATTACAGTAATACAATAATATTTTCGCAAGTTAATAATTACTGCAAAACGGGTTTATTACACTTTTTAACACACCTGAATACTAAACTATTAAACTTGAATTTTTTGGAAGCAGAAAAATTTAGGATAGCAGTTTAATGTTGAATATGAGCTTCAAATGCACTGCTTCAGCAGTTACAACCTCTAAGATCAATTCCAAGCCATTTATTGAGCACCTGTTATATATGGCACGCTTACCAGGCTAGAATTATTATATTTTGATCGACGCTAGCTATTACGGTAATACAATAACATTTTCGCAAGTTAATAATTACTGCAAAACGGGTTTATCAAACGTTTAACGCACATCAATATTAAACTGCTGAACTTGAATTTTTTGGATGCAGAAAAATTTAGGATAGTAGTTTTATGTTGCACATGAGTTTCAAATGCACTGTTACAGCATCTACAACCTCTAAGATCAATTCTAATCTATTTATTGAGCACCTGTTAGTAATGACACGCTTACCAGGCCTAAAACTATTATATTAGGATCAGCACTGGCTGTTATAGTAGTATCATAATGTTTTCTGTAGTTAATATATATTGAAAAACGGGTGTATCAGACGTTTTAACGCACCTGAATAGTAAACTAGTAAACTTGAATTTTTTGAAATCAGAAAAATTTAGGATAGTAGTTTTATGTTGAATATTAGTTTCAAATGCACGGCTACAGTAGTTAAAACCTCTAAGATCAATTCTAAGCCATTTATTGAGCACCTGTTAGATATGACACGCTTACCAGGCTAGAAATATTATAAATTTGATCGACACTAGCTATTACAGTAATACAATAATATTTTCGCAAGTTAATAATTATTGCAAAACGTGTTTATAAGACGTTTTACCACACCTGAATACGAAACTATTAAACTTTAATTTTTTGAAATCAGAAAAATTTAGGATAGTAGTTTTATGTTGAATATTAGTTTCAAATGCACGGCTACAGTAGTTAAAACCTCTAAGATCAATTCTAAGCCATTTATTGAGCACCTGTTAGATATGGCACGCTTACCAGGCTAGAAATATTATAAATTTGATCGACACTAGCTATTACAGTAATACAGTAATACTTTCGCAAGTTAATAATTACTGCAAAACGGGTTTATCAGACGTTTTAACTCACATCAATATTAAACTGCTGAACTTGAATTTTTTGGATGCAGAAAAATTTAGGATAGTAGTTTTATGTTGCACATGAGTTTCAAATGCACTGTTACAGCATTTAAAACCTTTAAGATCAATTCTAAGCCATTTATTGAGCACCTGTTAGATATGGCACGCTTACCAGGCTAGAATTATTATATTTTGATCGACACTAGCTATTACAGTAATACAATAATATTTTCGCAAGTTAATAATCACTGCAAAACGGGTTTATTACACTTTTTAACACACCTGAATACTAAACTATTAAACTTGAATTTTTTGGATGCAGAAAAATTTAGGATAGCAGTTTAATGTTGAATATGAGCTTCAAATGCACTGCTTCAGCAGTTACAACCGCTAAGATCAATTCCAAGCCATTTATTGAGCACCTGTTATATATGGCACGCTTACCAGGCTAGAATTATTATATTTTGATCGACACTAGCTATTACAGGAATACAATAATATTTTCGCAAGTTAATAATTACTGCAATACGGGTTTATCAGACGTTTTAACGCACCTCAATATTAAACTGCTGAACTTGAATTTTTTGGATGCAGAAAAATTTATGATAGTAGTTTTATGTTGCACATGAGTTTCAAATGCACTGTTACAGCATTTACAACCTCTGAGATCAATTCTAAGCCATTTATTGAGCACCTGTTAGTCATGGCACGCTTACCAGGCTAGAAATATTATAAATTTGGTCGACACTAGCTATTACAGTAATACAATAATATTTTCACAAGTTAATAATTATTGCAAAACGTGTTTATAAGACGTTTTACCACACCTGAATACTAAACTATTAAACTTGAATTTTTTGAATGCAGAAAAATTTAGTATAAAAGTTTTATGTTGCACATGAGTTTGAAATGCACTGCTTCAGCAGTTACAACCTCTAAGATCAATTCCAAGCCATTTATTGAGCACCTGTTAAACATGGCACCCTTACCAGGCTAAAATTATTATATTTTGATCGACACTAGCTATTACAGTAATACAATAATATTTTCGCAAGTTAATAATGACTACAAAACGAGTTTATCAGACGTTTTAACGCACCTCAATATTAAACTGCTAAACTTGAATTTTTTGGATGCAGAAAAATTTAGTATAGTAGTTTTATATTGCACATGAGTTTCAAATTCACTGCTACACAGCATTTACAACCTCTAAGATCAATTCTAAGCCATTTATTGAGCACCTGTTAGATATGGCACGCTTACCAGGATAGAATTATTATATTTTGATCGACACTACCTATTACAGTAATACAATAATATTTTCGCAAGTTAATAATTACTGCAAAAAGGGTTTAACAGACGTTTTAACGCACCTCAATATTAAACTGCTAAACTTGAATTTTTTGGATGCAGAAAAATTTAGTATAGTAGTTTTATATTGCACATGAGTTTCAAATTCACTGCTACACAGCATTTACAACCTCTAAGATCAATTCTAAGCCATTTATTGAGCACCTGTTAAATATGGCGCGCTTACCAGGATAGAATTATTATTAGATTTTGATCGACACTAGCTATTACAGTAATACAATAATATTTTCGCAAGTTAATAATTACTGCAAAACGGGTTTATTACACTTTGTAACACACCTGAATACTAAACTATTATTCTTGAATTTTTTGGATGCAGAAAAATTTAGGATAGCAATTTAAAGCTGCACATGAGTTTGAAATGCACTGCTTCAGCAGTTACAACCTCTAAGATCAATTCCAAGCCATTTATTGCGCACCTGTTAAACATGGCACGATTACCAGGCTAAAATCATTATATTTTGTTCGACACTAGCTATTACAGTAATACAATAATATTTTCGCAAGTTAATAACTACTGCAAAACGGGTTTATCAGACGTTTTAACGCACTTCAATATTAAACTGCTGAACTTGAATTTTTTGGATTTAGAAAAATTTAGTATAGTAATTTTATATTGCACATGAGTTTCAAATGCACTGCTACACAGCATTTACAACCTCTAAGATCAATTCTAAGCCATTTATTGAGCACTTGTTAGATATGGCACGCTTACCAGGCTAGTAATATTATAAATTTGATCGACACTAGCTATTACAGTAATACAATAATATTTTGCAAAGTTAATAATTACTGCAGAACGTGTTTATTACACTTTTTAACACACCTGAATACTAAACTATTAAACTTGAATTTTTTGGTTGCAGAAAAATTTAGGATAGCAGTTTAATGTTGAATATGAGCTTCAAATGCACGGCTACAGCAGTTACAACCTCTAAGATCAATTCTAAGCCATTTATTGACACCTGTTAGATATGGCACCCTTACCAGGCTAGAAATATTATAAATTTGATCGACACTAGCTATTACAGATATACAATAATATTTTCGCAAGTTAATAATTATTGCAAAACGTGTTTATAAGACGTTTTACCACACCTGAATACTAAACTATTAAACTTGAATTTTTTGGATGCAGAAAAATTTAGTATAGTAGTTTTATATTGCACATGAGTTTGAAATGCACTGCTACACAGCATTTACAACCTCTAAGATCAATTCTAAGCCATTTATTGAGCACCTGTTAGATATGGCATGCTTACCAGGCTAGAAATATTATATTTTGATCGACACTAGCTATTACAGTAATACAATAATATTTTCGCAAGTTAATAATTACTGCAAAACGGGTTTATCAAACGTTTTAACGCACATCAATATTAAATGCTGAACTTGAATTTTTTGGATGCAGAAAAATTTAGGATAGTAGTTTTATGTTGCACATGAGTGTCAAATGCACTGTTACAGCATCTACAACCTCTAACATCAATTCTAATCTATTTATTGAGCACCTGTTAGTAATGACACGCTTACCAGGCCTAAAACTATTATATTAGGATCAACACTGGCTGTTATAGTAGTATCATAATGTTTTCTGTAGTTAATATATATTGAAAAACGGGTTTATCAGACGTTTTAACGCACCTGAATAGTAAACTAGTGAACTTGAATTTTTTGAAATCAGAAAAATTTAGAATAGTAGTTTTATGTTGAATATTAGTTTCAAATGCACGGCTACAGCAGCTACAACCTCTAAGATCAATTCTAAGCCATTTATTGAGCACTTGTTAGATATGGCACGCTTACCAGGCTAGTAATATTATAAATTTGATCGACACTAGCTATTACAGTAATACAATAATATTTTGCAAAGTTAATAATTACTGCAGAACGTGTTTATTACACTTTTTAACACACCTGAATACTAAACTATTAAACTTGAATTTTTTGGTTGCAGAAAAATTTTGGATAGCAGTTTAATGTTGAATATGAGCTTCAAATGCACGGCTACAGCAGTTACAACCTCTAAGATCAATTCTAAGCCATTTATTGAGCACCTGTTAGTCATGGCACGCTTACCAGGCTAAAATTATTATATTTTGATCGACACTAGCTATTACAGTAATACAATATTTTCGCAAGTTAATAATTACTGCAAAAAGGGTTTATCAGACGTTTTAACGCACCTCAATACTAAATTGCTGAACTTGAATTTTTTGGATGCAGGAAAATTTAGTATAGTAGTTTTATATTGCACATGAGTTTCAAATGCACTGCTACACAGCATTTACAACCTCTAAGATCAATTCTAAGCCATTTATTGAGCACCTGTTAAATATGGCACGCTTACCAGGATAGAATTATTATTAGATTTTGATCGACACTAGCTATTACAGTAATACAATAATATTTTCGCAAGTTAATAATTACTGCAAAACGGGTTTATTACACTTTTTAACACACCTGAATACTAAACTATTAAAAATGAATTTTTTGGATGCAGAAAAATTTAGGATAGCAGTTTAATGTTGAATATGAGCTTCAAATGCACTGCTTCAGCAGTTACAACCTCTAAGATCAATTCCAAACCATTTATTGAGCACCTGTTAGATATGGCACGCTTACCAGGCTAGAATTATTATATTTTGATCGACACTAGCTATTACGGTAATACAATAATATTTTTGCAAGTTAATAATTACTGCAAAACGGGTTTATCAAACGTTTTAATGCACATCAATATTAAACTGCTGAACTTGAATTTTTTGGATGCAGAAAAATTTAGGATAGTAGTTTTATGTTGCACATGAGTTTCAAATGCACTGTTACAGCATCTACAACCTCTAAGATCAATTCTAATCTATTTATTGAGCACCTGTTAGTAATGACACGCTTACCAGGCCTAAAACTATTATATTAGGATCAACACTGGCTGTTATAGTAGTATCGTAATGTTTTCTGTAGTTAATATATATTGAAAAACGGGTTTATCAGACGTTTTAACGCACCTGAATAGTAAACTAGTGAACTTGAATTTTTTGAAATCAGAAAAATTTAGGATAGTAGTTTTATGTTGAATATTAGTTTCAAATGCACGGCTACAGCAGTTAAAACCTCTAAGATCAATTCTAAGCCATTTATTGAGCACCTGTTAGATATGGCACGCTTACCAGGCTAGAAATATTATAAATTTGATCGACACTAGCTATTACAGTAATACAATAATATTTTCGCAAGTTAATAATTATTGCAAAACGTGTTTATAAGACGTTTTACCACACCTGAATACTAAACTATTAAACTTGAATTTTTTGAATGCAGAAAAATTTAGGATAGTAGTTTTATGTTGAACATTAGTTTCAAATGCACGGCTACAGCAGTTACAACCTCTAAGATCAATTCTAAGCCATTTATTGAGCACCTGTTAGATATGGCACGCTTACCAGGCTAGAAATATTATAAATTTGATCGACACTAGCTATTACAGTAATACAGTAATACTTTCGCAAGTTAATAATTACTGCAAAACGGGTTTATCAGACGTTTTAACGCACATCAATATTAAACTGCTGAACTTGAATTTTTTGGATGCAGAAAAATTTAGGATAGTAGTTTTATGTTGAACATTAGTTTCAAATGCACGGCTACAGCAGTTACAACCTCTAAGATCAATTCTAAGCCATTTATTGAGCACCTGTTAGATATGGCACGCTTACCAGGCTAGAAATATTATAAATTTGATCGACACTAGCTATTACAGTAATACAGTAATACTTTCGCAAGTTAATAATTACTGCAAAACGGGTTTATCAAACGTTTAACGCACATCAATATTAAACTGCTTAACTTAAATTTTTTGGATGCAGAAAAATTTAGGATAGTAGTTTTATGTTGCACATGAGTTTCAAATGCACTGTTACAGCATCTACAACCTCTAAGATCAATTCTAATCTATTTATTGAGCACCTGTTAGTAATGACACGCTTACCAGGCCTAAAACTAATATATTAGGATCAACACTGGCTGTTATAGTAGTATCATAATGTTTTCTGTAGTTAATATATATTGAAAAACGGGTGTATCAGACGTTTTAACGCACCTGAATAGTAAACTAGTGAACTTGAATTTTTTGAAATCAGAAAAATTTAGGATAGTAGTTTTATGTTGAATATTAGTTTCAAATGCACGGCTACAGTAGTTAAAACCTCTAAGATCAATTCTAAGCCATTTATTGAGCACCTGTTAGATATGGCACGCTTACCAGGCTAGAAATATTATAAATTTGATCGACACTAGCTATTACAGTAATACAATAATATTTTCGCTAGTTAATAATTATTGCAAAACGTGTTTATAAGACGTTTTGCCACTCCTGAATACTAAACTATTAAACTTGAATTTTTTGAATGCAGAAAAATTTAGGAAAGTAGTTTTATGTTGAATATTAGTTTCAAATGCACGGCTACAGCAGTTACAACCTCTAAGATCAATTCAAAGCCATTTATTGAGCACCTGTTAGATATGGCACGCTTACCAGGCTAGAAATATTATAAATTTGATCGACACTAGCTATTACAGTTTTACAGTAATACTTTCGCAAGTTAATAATTACTGCAAAACGGGTTTATCAGACGTTTTAACGCACATCAATATTAAACTGCTGAACTTGATTTTTTTGATGCAGAAAAATTTAGGATAGTAGTTTTATATTGCACATGAGTTTCAAATGCAGTGTTACAGCATTTACAACCTCTAAGATCAATTCTAAGCCATTTATTGAGCACCTGTTAGTCATGGCACGCTTACCAGGCTATAAATATTATAAATTTGGTCGACACTAGCTATTACAGTAATACAATAATATTTTCGCAAGTTAATAATTATTGCAAAACGTGTTTATAAGACGTTTTACCACACCTGAATACTAAACTATTAAACTTGAATTTTTTGAATGCAGAAAAATTTAGTATAAAAGTTTTATGTTGAATATTAGTTTCAAATGCACGGCTACAGCAGTTACAACCTCTAAGATCAATTCAAAGCCATTTATTGAGCACCTGTTAGATATGGCACGCTTACCAGGCTAGAAATATTATAAATTTGATCGACACTAGCTATTACAGTAATACAATAATATTTTCGCAAGTTAATAATTACTACAAAACGGGTTTATCAGACGTTTTAACGCACCTCAATATTAAACTGCTGAACTTGAATTTTTTGAATGCAGAAAAATTTAATATAGTAGTTTTATATTGCACATGAGTTTCAAATTCACTGCTACACAGCATTTACAACCTCTAAGATCAATTCTAAGCCATTTATTGAGCACCTGTTAGATATGGCACGCTTACCAGGATAGAATTATTATATTTTGATCGACACTAGCTATTACAGTAATACAATAATATTTTCGCAAGTTAATAATTACTACAAAACGGGTTTATTACACTTTTTAACACACCTGAATACTAAACTCCTATTCTTGAATTTTTTGGATGCAGAAAAATTTAGGATAGCAATTTAAAGTTGAATATGAGCTTCAAATGCACTTCTTCAGCAGTTACAACCTCTAAGATCAATTCTAAGCCATTTATTGACACCTGTTAGATATGGCACCCTTACCAGGCTAGAAATATTATAAATTTGATCGACACTAGCTATTACAGTAATACAATAATATTTTTGCAAGTTAATAATTATTGCAAAACGTGTTTATAAGACGTTTTACCACACCTGAATACTAAACTATTAAACTTGAATTTTTTGAATGCAGAAAAATTTATTATAAAAGTTTTATGTTGCACATGAGTTTGAAATGCACTGCTTCAGCAGTTGCAACCTCTAAGATCAATTCCAAGCCATTTATTGAGCACCCGTTAAACATGGCACGCTTACCAGGCTAAAATTATTATATTTTGATCCACACTAGCTATTACAGTAATACAATAATATTTTCGCAAGTTAATAATTACTGCAAAACGGGTTTATCAGACGTTTTAACGCACCTAAATATTAAACTGCTGAACTTGAATTTTTTGGATGCAGAAAAATTTAGTATAGTAGTTTTATATTGCACATGAGTTTTAAATGCACTGCTACACAGCATTTACAACCTCTAAGATCAATTCTAAGCCATTTATTGAGCACCTGTTAGATATGGCATGCTTACCAGGCTAGAAATATTATATTTTGATCGACACTAGCTATTACAGTAATACAATAATATTTTCGCAAGTTAATAATTACTGCAAAACGGGTTTATCAAACGTTTTAACGCAGATCAATATTAAATGCTGAACTTGAATTTTTTGGATGCAGAAAAATTTAGGATAGTAGTTTTATGTTGCACATGAGTGTCAAATGCACTGTTACAGCATCTACAACCTCTAACATCAATTCTAATCTATTTATTGAGCACCAGGCCTAAAACTATTATATTAGGATCAACACTGGCTGTTATAGTAGTATCATAATGTTTTCTGTAGTTAATATATATTGAAAAACGGGTTTATCAGACGTTTTAACGCACCTGAATAGTAAACTAGTGAACTTGAATTTTTTGAAATCAGAAAAATTTAGAATAGTAGTTTTATGTTGAATATTAGTTTCAAATGCACGGCTACAGCAGCTACAACCTCTAAGATCAATTCTAAGCCATTTATTGAGCACTTGTTAGATATGGCACGCTTACCAGGCTAGTAATATTATAAATTTGATCGACACTAGCTATTACAGTAATACAATAATATTTTGCAAAGTTAATAATTACTGCAGAACGTGTTTATTACACTTTTTAACACACCTGAATACTAAACTATTAAACTTGAATTTTTTGGTTGCAGAAAAATTTAGGATAGCAGTTTAATGTTGAATATGAGCTTCAAATGCACGGCTACAGCAGTTACAACCTCTAAGATCAATTCTAAGCCATTTATTGAGCACCTGTTAGTCATGGCACGCTTACCAGGCTAAAATTATTATATTTTGATCGACACTAGCTATTACAGTAATACAATATTTTCGCAAGTTAATAATTACTGCAAAAAGGGTTTATCAGACGTTTTAACGCACCTCAATACTAAATTGCTGAACTTGAATTTTTTGGATGCAGGAAAATTTAGTATAGTAGTTTTATATTGCACATGAGTTTCAAATGCACTGCTACACAGCATTTACAACCTCTAAGATCAATTCTAAGCCATTTATTGAGCACCTGTTAAATATGGCACGCTTACCAGGATAGAATTATTATTAGATTTTGATCGACACTAGCTATTACAGTAATACAATAATATTTTCGCAAGTTAATAATTACTGCAAAACGGGTTTATTACACTTTTTAACACACCTGAATACTAAACTATTAAAAATGAATTTTTTGGATGCAGAAAAATTTAGGTTAGCAGTTTAATGTTGAATATGAGCTTCAAATGCACTGCTTCAGCAGTTACAACCTCTAAGATCAATTCCAAACCATTTATTGAGCACCTGTTAGATATGGCACGCTTACCAGGCTAGAATTATTATATTTTGATCGACACTAGCTATTACGGTAATACAATAATATTTTTGCAAGTTAATAATTACTGCAAAACGGGTTTATCAAACGTTTTAATGCACATCAATATTAAACTGCTGAACTTGAATTTTTTGGATGCAGAAAAATTTAGGATAGTAGTTTTATGTTGCACATGAGTTTCAAATGCACTGTTACAGCATCTACAACCTCTAAGATCAATTCTAATCTATTTATTGAGCACCTGTTAGTAATGACACGCTTACCAGGCCTAAAACTATTATATTAGGATCAACACTGGCTGTTATAGTAGTATCGTAATGTTTTCTGTAGTTAATATATATTGGAAAACGGGTTTATCAGACGTTTTAACGCACCTGAATAGTAAACTAGTGAACTTGAATTTTTTGAAATCAGAAAAATTTAGGATAGTAGTTTTATGTTGAACATTAGTTTCAAATGCACGGCTACAGCAGTTACAACCTCTAAGATCAATTCTAAGCCATTTATTGAGCACCTGTTAGATATGGCACGCTTACCAGGCTAGAAATATTATAAATTTGATCGACACTAGCTATTACAGTAATACAGTAATACTTTCGCAAGTTAATAATTACTGCAAAACGGGTTTATCAGACGTTTTAACGCACATCAATATTAAACTGCTGAACTTGAATTTTTTGGATGCAGAAAAATTTAGGATAGTAGTTTTATGTTGCACGTGAGTTTCAAATGCACTGTTACAGCATTTAAACCTCTAAGATCAATTCTAAGCCATTTAGTGAGCACCTGTTAGATATGGCACGCTTACCAGGCTAGAATTATTATATTTTGATCGACACTAGCTATTACAGTAATACAATAATATTTTCGCAAGTTAATAATTACTGCAAAACGGGTTTATCAAACGTTTAACGCACATCAATATTAAACTGCTGAACTTGAATTTTTTGGATGCAGAAAAATTTAGGATAGTAGTTTTATGTTGCACATGAGTTTCAAATGCACTGTTACAGCATCTACAACCTCTAAGATCAATTCTAATCTATTTATTGAGCACCTGTTAGTTATGACACGCTTACCAGACCTAAAACTATTATATTAGGATCAACACTGGCTGTTATAGTAGTATCGTAATGTTTTCTGTAGTTAATATATATTGAAAAACGGGTTTATCAGACGTTTTAACGCACCTGAATAGTAAACTAGTAAACTTGAATTTTTTGAAATCAGAAAAATTTAGGATAGTAGTTTTATGTTGAATATTAGTTTCAAATGCACGGCTACAGCAGTTAAAACCTCTAAGATCAATTCTAAGCCATTTATTGAGCACTTGTTAGATATGGCACGCTTACCAGGCTAGAAATATTATAAATTTGATCGACACTTGCTATTACAGTAATACAGTAATACTTTAGCAAGTTAATAATTACTGCAAAACGGGTTTATCAGTCGTTTTAACGCACATCAACATTAAACTGCTGAACTTGAATTTTTTGGATGCAGAAAAATTTAGGATAGTAGTTTTATGTTGCACATGAGTTTCAAATGCACTGTTACAGCATCTACAACCTCTAAGATCAATTCTAATCTATTTATTGAGCACCTGTTAGTAATGACACGCTTACCAGGCCTAAAACTATTATATTAGGATCAACACTGGCTGTTATAGTAGTATCGTAATTTTTTCTGTAGTTAATATATATTGAAAAACGGGTTTATCAGACGTTTTAACGCACCTGAATAGTAAACTAGTGAACTTGAATTTTTTGAAATCAGAAAAATTTAGGATAGTAGTTTTATGTTGAATATTAGTTTCAAATGCACGGCTACAGCAGTTAAAACCTCTAAGATCAATTCTAAGCCATTTATTGAGCACCTGTTAGATATGGCACGCTTACCAGGCTAGAAATATTATAAATTTGATCGACACTAGCTATTACAGTAATACAATAATATTTTCGCAAGTTAATAATTATTGCAAAACGTGTTTATAAGACGTTTTACCACACCTGAATACTAAACTATTAAAATTTAATTTTTTGAATGCAGAAAAATTTAGGATAGTAGTTTTATGTTGAACATTAGTTTCAAATGCACGGCTACAGCAGTTACAACCTCTAAGATCAATTCTAAGCCATTTATTGAGCACCTGTTAGATATGGCACGCTTACCAGGCTAGAAATATTATAAATTTGATCGACACTAGCTATTACAGTAATACAGTAATACTTTCGCAAGTTAATAATTACTGCAAAACGGGTTTATCAGACGTTTTAACGCACATCAATATTAAACTGCTGAACTTGAATTTTTTGGATGCAGAAAAATTTAGGATAGTAGTTTTATGTTGCACATTAGTTTCAAATGCACTGTTACAGCATTTACAACCTTTAAGATCAATTCTAAGCCATTTATTGAGCACCTGTTAGATATGGCACGCTTACCAGGCTAGAATTATTATATTTTGATCGACACTAGCTATTACAGTAATACAATAATATTTTCGCAAGTTAATAATTACTGCAAAACGGGTTTATTACACTTTTTAACACACCTGAATACTAAACTATTAAACTTGAATTTTTTGGATGCAGAAAAATTTAGGATAGCAGTTTAATGTTGAATATGAGCTTCAAATGCACTGCTTCAGCAGTTACAACCTCTAAGATCAATTCCAAGCCATTTATTGAGCACCTGTTATATATGGCACGCTTACCAGGCTTGAATTATTATATTTTGATCGACACTAGCTATTACGGTAATACAATAATATTTTCGCAAGTTAATAATTACTGCAAAACGGGTTTATCAAACGTTTAACGCACATCAATATTAAACTGCTTAACTTCAATTTTTTGGATGCAGAAAAATTTAGGATAGTAGTTTTATGTTGCACATGAGTTTCAAATGCACTGTTACAGCATCTACAACCTCTAAGATCAATTCTAATCTATTTATTGAGCACCTGTTAGTAATGACACGCTTACCAGGTCTAAAACTAATATATTAGGATCAACACTGGCTGTTATAGTAGTATCATAATGTTTTCTGTAGTTAATATATATTGAAAAACGGGTGTATCAGACGTTTTAACGCACCTGAATAGTAAACTAGTGAACTTGAATTTTTTGAAATCAGAAAAATTTAGGATAGTAGTTTTATGTTGAATATTAGTTTCAAATGCACGGCTACAGTAGTTAAAACCTCTAAGATCAATTCTAAGCCATTTATTGAGCACCTGTTAGATATGGCACGCTTACCAGGCTAGAAATATTATAAATTTGATCGACACTAGCTATTACAGTAATACAATAATATTTTCGCAAGTTAATAATTATTGCAAAACGTGTTTATAAGACGTTTTACCACACCTGAATACTAAACTATTAAACTTGAATTTTTTGAATGCAGAAAAATTTAGGATAGTAGTTTTATGTTGCACATGAGTTTCAAATGCACTGTTACAGCAGTTACAACCTCTAAGATCAATTCTAAGCCATTTATTGAGCACCTGTTAGATATGGCACGCTTACCAGGCTAGAAATATTATAAATTTGATCGACACTAGCTATTACAGTAATACAGTAATACTTTCGCAAGTTAATAATTACTGCAAAACGGGTTTATCAGACGTTTTACCGCACATCAATATTAAACTGTTGAACTTGAATTTTTTGGATGCAGAAAAATTTAGTTTAGTAGTTTTATATTGCACATGAGTTTCAAATTCACTGCTACACAGCATTTACAACCTCTAAGATCAATTCTAAGCCTTTTATTGAGCACCTGTTAGATATGGCATACTTACCAGGCTAGAATTATTATATTTTGATCGACACTAGCTATTACAGTAATACAATAATATTTTCGCAAGTTAATAATTACTGCAATACGGGTTTATCAGACGTTTTAACGCAACTCAATATTAAACTGCTGAACTTGAATTTTTTGGATGCAGAAAAATTTAGGATAGTAGTTTTATGTTGCACATGAGTTTCAAATGCACTGTTACAGCATTTACAACCTCTAAGATCAATTCTAAGCCATTTATTGAGCACCTGTTAGTCATGGCACGCTTACCAGGATAGAAATATTATAAATTTGGTCGACACTAGCTATTACAGTAATACAATAATATTTTGACAAGTTAATAATTATTGCAAAACGTGTTTATAAGACGTTTTACCACACCTGAATACTAAACTATTAAACTTGAATTTTTTGAATGCAGAAAAATTTAGTATAAAAGTTTTATGTTGCACATGAGTTTGAAATGCACTGCTTCAGCAGTTACAACCTCTAAGATCAATTCCAAGCCATTTATTGAGCACCTGTTAAACATGGCACGCTTACCAGGCTAAAATTATTATATTTTGATCGACACTAGCTATTACAGTAATACAATAATATTTTCGCAAGTTAATAATTACTACAAAACGAGTTTATCAGACGTTTTAACGCACCTCAATATTAAACTGCTAAACTTGAATTTTTTGGATGCAGAAAAATTTAGTATAGTAGTTTTATATTGCACATGAGTTTCAAATTCACTGCTACACAGCATTTACAACCTCTAAGATCAATTCTAAACCATTTATTGAGCACCTGTTAGATATGGCACGCTTACCAGGCTAGAATTATTATATTTTGATCGACACTAGCTATTACAGTAATACAATAATATTTTCGCAAGTTAATAATTACTGCAAAACGGGTTTATTACACTTTTTAACACACCTGAATACTAAACTCTTAAACTTGAATTTTTTGGATGCAGAAAAATTTAGGATAGCAGTTTAATGTTGAATATGAGCTTCAAATGCACTGCTTCAGCAGTTACAACCTCTAAGATCAATTCCAAGCCATTTATTGAGCACCTGTTAAACATGGCACGCTTACCAGGCTAAAATTATTATATTTTGATCGACACTAGCTATTACAGTAATACAATAATATTTTCGCAAGTTAATAATTACTACAAAACGGGTTTATCAGACGTTTTAACGCACCTCAATATTAAACTGCTGAACTTGAATTTTTTGGATGCAGAAAAATTTAGTATAGTAGATTTATATTGCACATGAGTTTCAAATTCACTGCTACACAGCATTTACAACCTCTAAGATCAATTCTAAGCCATTTATTGAGCACCTGTTAGATATGGCACGCTTACCAGGATAGAATTATTATATTTTGATCGACACTAGCTATTACAGTAATACAATAATATTTTCGCAAGTTAATAATTACTACAAAACGGGTTTATTACACTTTTTAACACACCTGAATACTAAACTATTATTCTTGAATTTTTTGGATGCAGAAAAATTTAGGATAGCAGTTTAATGTTGAATATGAGCTTCAAATGCACTGCTTCAGCAGTTACAACCTCTAAGATCAATTCCAAGCCATTTATTGAGCACCTGTTATCTATGGCACGCTTACCAGGCTAGAATTATTATATTTTGATCGACACTAGCTATTACAGTAATACAATATTTTCGCAAGTTAATAATTACTGAAAAAAGGGTTTATCAGACGTTTTAACGCACCTCAATATTAAACTGCTGAACTTTAATTTTTTGGATGCAGAAAAATTTAGTATAGTAGTTTTATATTGCACATGAGTTTCAAATTCACTGCTACACAGCATTTACAACCTCTAAGATCAATTCTAAGCCTTTTATTGAGCAGCTGTTAGATATGGCATACTTACCAGGCTAGAATTATTATATTTTGATCGACACTAGCTATTACAGTAATACAATAATATTTTCGCAAGTTAATAATTACTGCAAAACGGGTTTATCAGACGTTTTAACGCACCTAAATATTAAACTGCTGAACTTGAATTTTTTGGATGCAGAAAAATTTAGTATAGTAGTTTTATATTGCACATGAGTTTGAAATGCACTGCTACACAGCATTTACAACCTCTAAGATCAATTCTAAGCCATTTATTGAGCACCTGTTAGATATGGCATGCTTACCAGGCTAGAAATATTATATTTTGATCGACACTAGCTATTACAGTAATACAATAATATTTTCGCAAGTTAATAATTACTACAAAACGGGTTTATTACACTTTTTAACACACCTGAATACTAAACTATTATTCTTGAATTTTTTGGATGCAGAAAAATTTAGGATAGCAGTTTAATGTTGAATATGAGCTTCAAATGCACTGCTTCAGCAGTTACAACCTCTAAGATCAATTCCAAGCCATTTATTGAGCACCTGTTATCTATGGCACGCTTACCAGGCTAGAATTATTATATTTTGATCGACACTAGCTATTACAGTAATACAATATTTTCGCATGTTAATAATTACTGCAAAACGGGTTTATCAGACGTTTTAACGCACCTAAATATTAAACTGCTGAACTTGAATTTTTTGGATGCAGAAAAATTTAGTATAGTAGTTTTATATTGCACATGAGTTTGAAATGCACTGCTACACAGCATCTACAACCTCTAAGATCAATTCTAATCTATTTATTGAGCACCTGTTAGTAATGACACGCTTACCAGGTCTAAAACTAATATATTAGGATCAACACTGGCTGTTATAGTAGTATCATAATGTTTTCTGTAGTTAATATATATTGAAAAACGGGTGTATCAGACGTTTTAACGCACCTGAATAGTAAACTAGTGAACTTGAATTTTTTGAAATCAGAAAAATTTAGGATAGTAGTTTTATGTTGAATATTAGTTTCAAATGCACGGCTACAGTAGTTAAAACCTCTAAGATCAATTCTAAGCCATTTATTGAGCACCTGTTAGATATGGCACGCTTACCAGGCTAGAAATATTATAAATTTGATCGACACTAGCTATTACAGTAATACAATAATATTTTCGCAAGTTAATAATTATTGCAAAACGTGTTTATAAGACGTTTTACCACACCTGAATACTAAACTATTAAACTTGAATTTTTTGAATGCAGAAAAATTTAGGATAGTAGTTTTATGTTGCACATGAGTTTCAAATGCACTGTTACAGCAGTTACAACCTCTAAGATCAATTCTAAGCCATTTATTGAGCACCTGTTAGATATGGCACGCTTACCAGGCTAGAAATATTATAAATTTGATCGACACTAGCTATTACAGTAATACAGTAATACTTTCGCAAGTTAATAATTACTGCAAAACGGGTTTATCAGACGTTTTACCGCACATCAATATTAAACTGTTGAACTTGAATTTTTTGGATGCAGAAAAATTTAGTTTAGTAGTTTTATATTGCACATGAGTTTCAAATTCACTGCTACACAGCATTTACAACCTCTAAGATCAATTCTAAGCCTTTTATTGAGCACCTGTTAGATATGGCATACTTACCAGGCTAGAATTATTATATTTTGATCGACACTAGCTATTACAGTTGCAATGCTAACTGGGGCTTCGTAATAATATCAGGTTTATAATTAATTTGGAAAGTGCCCCTGTAGCATTAACAAATATGCCCTTTTTAAGATTGGTAGCTCTAGTATGGGTGAGGGTTCAATTGACTATTACTCTGACGGACTTAAAGAAACAGATTTGACTACTATATACATTTATTGCCTACTCATGTACAAAACTAAAATAAAATGGATGTTCTTCGTATAAAGTTACAATTTAATTATATTTGATTTTTCGTCCTGGTTTTCGGAGACGGCAGGCCACCTCTTATGCACCGATGTATATCCGTGAGCTTCGATGTGTAACGTCTGCGAGATCAAGTTGGTACAACTGGAAACCAAAATAAAAATTAAATATGTCAATACGAGTCGGTGTAAACAAAAGGAATATTCTGATTTATTTTTAATTATGAAATGACTGGATCGGAACTATAATTTGTTTAAATTAAATACACAACTGCACACGTGCAACTCCCAGTGATAAGTTAAGAGTGCAGTCGACCTTTGACCGTAGATCAAAATTCCTTTCGAGGTTATCTTATAAAACGGCGCGTGTGGAGGCCGCTGTAATATATACTATCACCGGGTAAGTATCTAATTTGTACAACTGCTTACTATCTTCTGCGTGAAATGTGAACTGACTCTACAATTTGCAAATATCTAATGCCAACGAAATTTACTCTAAAGTACTTTGAAGTATATGCAAATTCAACTCTATTCTGACAGGTGTTTAGTGGCTTTACTAGATTTGAGTTATTGTTACTTCAATGTTCGTCGAGGTTATATCTAAATGTTAGCTTTATTCTTACGGAATAAACCCAATTGAAACTCGCCGATATTCCAGCCGAGTTCGATTGTATTTTATTCACTCTGTAGGATTGCCTGGATCGCTCGCCCACGAAAATAAGTTATTTCGATAACCAAATATAATCTTAATTCGTGTGCGAACGCTCGTGACAAACCTTACGGAATTATAAGAATAAAACCTGCACCATCCGATTCCAGCTTGGTGCGAAAAAGCCTTATTGTTTTCAATTTACAAATAAATCCTAATAAACGCAGTCCGAAACCAGAGATACGTTTATGTAGGCAGGTACCTGGGGGAGATCGAGTTAATGTTTCGAATTATTCAGGTCGGGTTTCTGGTCGGAGATCCGGGATGTACTGCGGCACCAGCCGCTGAAGGCGGCTGGAAACCCGGTGAAATTCTGGTGGATATCTCCTCGAGTACGCTGCTCGAATTTTATTTTAAACGCGGCGATCGGCTCTCGGGACTTCTCGCGTATTAAGGAAGGACTGCGCGGAAAAGCGATTGTCCGTTCCGCTCGCGTCGATCGACGGGCCAGCGCTAATTTTGCCAGTTCGAGCGCTTTGAAAAATTTCCAATTGTTGCAGAAACCGATTGTTGCGGCGTTTTAAATGCTCTAATATTATATATTATTAAAAATGCATTTAAAACCAGAGCGAAACGTTACACAGGCCCCTCTCTTCGGAAAGCGAAGGACTACCGGTGAAGAAGAGGTCGCGAAAACACCTGGAGCTCGGTTTCTGGTTTATCGGGACGTTTTTACGGGGCAAGGACTCTTATTCCCGACAGGTTAAAACTATAAGCCGCTGCGTAAACACATACTCTTTTCAGGCACTCTTATCCAAGCTTCGGCGGGTTAACCTACACTATCTTGCCGTCACCCGGGTTTACGGAGACGAGATCACGCTTCAAGATAAGATGGCTGTCACCAGGGGCTACTAACAGGCGAAAAAAAAAATCATACAACAGGCGCATGCCACACTAGGGCAAGCGAAATGCTTTACTGGTGGACAGGGATGTCCTTTCGTTGCTATTCGACGGGAGTACTACTGGGCCGCGGTGTCGGCGTGCAGGTATCTCGGAATACAACTCAAGAAAACATACAGGGTGCATTCAAACATTCTGGAGCGAATGCTGGGGTGTGCGGTCTGCGCGTATACCTTCAAATACTCTGGAGCGAATAAACGCGGAGGCCGCGGTATCGGCGCACGATCATTCAGACTCCCTGGAGCTAGAGCAGGCCACGGAAGGGGCGCGCAAAAATTTAAATGTTCTGGACCTAGTGCAGAGGCCACGGGATTGGCATGCAAGCATCTAAACATTCAGGAACTGGCGCAGAGGCCACGGGATTGGCATGCAAAACATTCGGCAACTGGTGCAGAGGCCACGGAAGGGCATGCAATCTTCCGGAAACAGGCGCACGGGGTTCGCTTTACAGGTGCTGGTATAGGAAGTTCAACTTTCCACATTTTCTCCTTCAAGCTTCGACGATGAGTCTACAACCTCCTGCTAATTTCCGGGTTTACGGTAGCGAGGAGTCCGCTTCAGAAGAGAGCGCGTCAGGGATAAGCATTCATACTATTAAGGGCGGCAGGTCATACATACACTTTTACATGCATCTTACAGGTACATCCGGTGTTCGCGGGCGGTTCTACTCGGACGGATACTTCTGCGGACTGGAATGGTACACGGTATCTGGCATTTCCGGACTAGTACACGGGAACGAAATTTCGGAAGATCGACCAGGACAGGGATACAGGGATCTCGGATTCCTCGGGACGGTCTGGACTACCGGTCACGACTCTGGGTTCTGGTACCTTTCTGGCTTGCTAGGCTGTAACAGGGTTTGTACATATTGTTAAAATATGAAACTTACGTTTACACAACCTAATATTCTACTATTTCTAGATGCTCGGGCGCCACGGAGAAGACAAGCTGCGGCTAGTATAATTACCATAATATTTAAACTTGTAATTATATCCGGTTGTCGGTTCTAGTTCTAAACTGAGCTGGTTTCTGAAAACTTTCTTTAAATCAGTCAGAGTTCGGTTCCTGCTCGGGGACGCCATTTTGCAATGCTAACTGGGGCTTCGTAATAATATCAGGTTTATAATTAATTTGGAAAGTGCCCCTGTAGCATTAACAGATATGCCCTTTTTAAGATTGGTAGCTCTAGTATGGGTGAGGGTTCAATTGACTATTACTCTGACGGACTTAAAGAAACAGATTTGACTACTATATACATTTATTGCCTACTCATGTACAAAACTAAAATAAAATGGATGTTCTTCGTATAAAGTTACAATTTAATTATATTTGATTTTTCGTCCTGGTTTTCGGAGACGGCAGGCCACCTCTTATGCACCGATGTATATCCGTGAGCTTCGATGTGTAACGTCTGCGAGATCAAGTTGGTACAACTGGAAACCAAAATAAAAATTAAATATGTCAATACGAGTCGGTGTAAACAAAAGGAATATTCTGATTTATTTTTAATTATGAAATGACTGGATCGGAACTATAATTTGTTTAAATTAAATACACAACTGCACACGTGCAACTCCCAGTGATAAGTTAAGAGTGCAGTCGACCTTTGACCGTAGATCAAAATTCCTTTCGAGGTTATCTTATAAAACGGCGCGTGTGGAGGCCGCTGTAATATATACTATCACCGGGTAAGTATCTAATTTGTACAACTGCTTACTATCTTCTGCGTGAAATGTGAACTGACTCTACAATTTGCAAATATCTAATGCCAACGAAATTTACTCTAAAGTACTTTGAAGTATATGCAAATTCAACTCTATTCTGACAGGTGTTTAGTGGCTTTACTAGATTTGAGTTATTGTTACTTCAATGTTCGTCGAGGTTATATCTAAATGTTAGCTTTATTCTTACGGAATAAACCCAATTGAAACTCGCCGATATTCCAGCCGAGTTCGATTGTATTTTATTCACTCTGTAGGATTGCCTGGATCGCTCGCCCACGAAAATAAGTTATTTCGATAACCAAATATAATCTTAATTCGTGTGCGAACGCTCGTGACAAACCTTACGGAATTATAAGAATAAAACCTGCACCATCCGATTCCAGCTTGGTGCGAAAAAGCCTTATTGTTTTCAATTTACAAATAAATCCTAATAAACGCAGTCCGAAACCAGAGATACGTTTATGTAGGCAGGTACCTGGGGGAGATCGAGTTAATGTTTCGAATTATTCAGGTCGGGTTTCTGGTCGGAGATCCGGGATGTACTGCGGCACCAGCCGCTGAAGGCGGCTGGAAACCCGGTGAAATTCTGGTGGATATCTCCTCGAGTACGCTGCTCGAATTTTATTTTAAACGCGGCGATCGGCTCTCGGGACTTCTCGCGTATTAAGGAAGGACTGCGCGGAAAAGCGATTGTCCGTTCCGCTCGCGTCGATCGACGGGCCAGCGCTAATTTTGCCAGTTCGAGCGCTTTGAAAAATTTCCAATTGTTGCAGAAACCGATTGTTGCGGCGTTTTAAATGCTCTAATATTATATATTATTAAAAATGCATTTAAAACCAGAGCGAAACGTTACACAGTAATACAATAATATTTTCGCAAGTTAATAATTACTGCAATACGGGTTTATCAGACGTTTTAACGCAACTCAATATTAAACTGCTGAACTTGAATTTTTTGGATGCAGAAAAATTTAGGATAGTAGTTTTATGTTGCACATGAGTTTCAAATGCACTGTTACAGCATTTACAACCTCTAAGATCAATTCTAAGCCATTTATTGAGCACCTGTTAGTCATGGCACGCTTACCAGGCTAGAAATATTATAAATTTGGTCGACACTAGCTATTACAGTAATACAATAATATTTTGACAAGTTAATAATTATTGCAAAACGTGTTTATAAGACGTTTTACCACACCTGAATACTAAACTATTAAACTTGAATTTTTTGAATGCAGAAAAATTTAGTATAAAAGTTTTATGTTGCACATGAGTTTGAAATGCACTGCTTCAGCAGTTACAACCTCTAAGATCAATTCCAAGCCATTTATTGAGCACCTGTTAAACATGGCACGCTTACCAGGCTAAAATTATTATATTTTGATCGACACTAGCTATTACAGTAATACAATAATATTTTCGCAAGTTAATAATTACTACAAAACGAGTTTATCAGACGTTTTAACGCACCTCAATATTAAACTATTAAACTTGAATTTTTTGGATGCAGAAAAATTTAGTATAGTAGTTTTATATTGCACATGAGTTTCAAATTCACTGCTACACAGCATTTACAACCTCTAAGATCAATTCTAAACCATTTATTGAGCACCTGTTAGATATGGCACGCTTACCAGGCTAGAATTATTATATTTTGATCGACACTAGCTATTACAGTAATACAATAATATTTTCGCAAGTTAATAATTACTGCAAAACGGGTTTATTACACTTTTTAACACACCTGAATACTAAACTCTTAAACTTGAATTTTTTGGATGCAGAAAAATTTAGGATAGCAGTTTAATGTTGAATATGAGCTTCAAATGCACTGCTTCAGCAGTTACAACCTCTAAGATCAATGCCAAGCCATTTATTGAGCACCTGTTAAACATGGCACGCTTACCAGGCTAAAATTATTATATTTTGATCGACACTAGCTATTACAGTAATACAATAATATTTTCGCAAGTTAATAATTACTACAAAACGGGTTTATCAGACGTTTTAACGCACCTCAATATTAAACTGCTGAACTTGAATTTTTTGGATGCAGAAAAATTTAGTATAGTAGATTTATATTGCACATGAGTTTCAAATTCACTGCTACACAGCATTTACAACCTCTAAGATCAATTCTAAGCCATTTATTGAGCACCTGTTAGATATGGCACGCTTACCAGGATAGAATTATTATATTTTGATCGACACTAGCTATTACAGTAATACAATAATATTTTCGCAAGTTAATAATTACTACAAAACGGGTTTATTACACTTTTTAACACACCTGAATACTAAACTATTATTCTTGAATTTTTTGGATGCAGAAAAATTTAGGATAGCAGTTTAATGTTGAATATGAGCTTCAAATGCACTGCTTCAGCAGTTACAACCTCTAAGATCAATTCCAAGCCATTTATTGAGCACCTGTTATCTATGGCACGCTTACCAGGCTAGAATTATTATATTTTGATCGACACTAGCTATTACAGTAATACAATATTTTCGCAAGTTAATAATTACTGAAAAAAGGGTTTATCAGACGTTTTAACGCACCTCAATATTAAACTGCTGAACTTTAATTTTTTGGATGCAGAAAAATTTAGTATAGTAGTTTTATATTGCACATGAGTTTGAAATGCACTGCTACACAGCATTTACAACCTCTAAGATCAATTCTAAGCCATTTATTGAGCACCTGTTAGATATGGCATGCTTACCAGGCTAGAAATATTATATTTTGATCGACACTAGCTATTACAGTAATACAATAATATTTTCGCAAGTTAATAATTACTGCAAAACGGGTTTATCAAACGTTTTAACGCACATCAATATTAAATGCTGAACTTGAATTTTTTGGATGCAGAAAAATTTAGGATAGTAGTTTTATGTTGCACATGAGTGTCAACTGCACTGTTACAGCATCTACAACCTCTAACATCAATTCTAATCTATTTATTGAGCACCTGATAGTAATGACACGCTTACCAGGCCTAAAACTATTATATTAGGATCAACACTGGCTGTTATAGTAGTATCATAATGTTTTCTGTAGTTAATATATATTGAAAAACGGGTTTATCAGACGTTTTAACGCACCTGAATAGTAAACTAGTGAACTTGAATTTTTTGAAATCAGAAAAATTTAGAATAGTAGTTTTATGTTGAATATTAGTTTCAAATGCACGGCTACAGCAGCTACAACCTCTAAGATCAATTCTAAGCCATTTATTGAGCACTTGTTAGATATGGCACGCTTACCAGGCTAGTAATATTATAAATTTGATCGACACTAGCTATTACAGTAATACAATAATATTTTGCAAAGTTAATAATTACTGCAGAACGTGTTTATTACACTTTTTAACACACCTGAATACTAAACTATTAAACTTGAATTTTTTGGTTGCAGAAAAATTTAGGATAGCAGTTTAATGTTGAATATGAGCTTCAAATGCACGGCTACAGCAGTTACAACCTCTAAGATCAATTCTAAGCCATTTATTGAGCACCTGTTAGTCATGGCACGCTTACCAGGCTAAAATTATTATATTTTGATCGACACTAGCTATTACAGTAATACAATATTTTCGCAAGTTAATAATTACTGCAAAAAGGGTTTATCAGACGTTTTAACGCACCTCAATACTAAATTGCTGAACTTCAATTTTTTGGATGCAGAAAAATTTAGGATAGTAGTTTTATGTTGAACATTAGTTTCAAATGCACGGCTACAGCAGTTACAACCTCTAAGATCAATTCTAAGCCATTTATTGAGCACCTGTTAGATATGGCACGCTTACCAGGCTAGAAATATTATAAATTTGATCGACACTAGCTGTTACAGTAATACAATATTTTCGCAAGTTAATAATTACTGCAAAAAGGGTTTATCAGACGTTTTAACGCACCTCAATACTAAATTCCTGAACTTCAATTTTTTGGATGCAGAAAAATTTAGGATAGTAGTTTTATGTTGCACATGAGTTTCAAATGCACTGTTACAGCATTTACAACCTTTAAGATCAATTCTAAGCCATTTATTGAGCACCTGTTAGATATGGCACGCTTACCAGGCTAGAATTATTATATTTTGATCGACACTAGCTATTACAGTAATACAATAATATTTTCGCAAGTTAATAATTACTGCAAAACGGGTTTATTACACTTTTTAACACACCTGAATACTAAACTATTAAACTTGAATTTTTTAGATGCAGAAAAATTTAGGATAGCAGTTTAATGTTGAATATGAGCTTCAAATGCACGGCTACAGCAGTTACAACCTCTAAGATCAATTCTAAGCCATTTATTGAGCACCTGTTAGTCATGGCACGCTTACCAGGCTAAAATTATTATATTTTGATCGACACTAGCTATTACAGTAATACAATATTTTCGCAAGTTAATAATTACTGCAAAAAGGGTTTATCAGACGTTTTAACGCACCTCAATACTAAATTGCTGAACTTCAATTTTTTGGATGCAGAAAAATTTAGGATAGTAGTTTTATGTTGCACATGAGTTTCAAATGCACTGTTACAGCATTTACAACCTTTAAGATCAATTCTAAGCCATTTATTGAGCACCTGTTAGATATGGCACGCTTACCAGGCTAGAATTATTATATTTTGATCGACACTAGCTATTACAGTAATACAATAATATTTTCGCAAGTTAATAATTACTGCAAAACGGGTTTATTACACTTTTTAACACACCTGAATACTAAACTATTAAACTTGAATTTTTTGGATGCAGAAAAATTTAGGATAGCAGTTTAATGTTGAATATGAGCTTCAAATGCACGGCTACAGCAGTTACAACCTCTAAGATCAATTCTAAGCCATTTATTGAGCACCTGTTAGTCATGGCACGCTTACCAGGCTAAAATTATTATATTTTGATCGACACTAGCTATTACAGTAATACAATATTTTCGCAAGTTAATAATTACTGCAAAAAGGGTTTATCAGACGTTTTAACGCACCTCAATACTAAATTGCTGAACTTCAATTTTTTGGATGCAGAAAAATTTAGGATAGTAGTTTTATGTTGCACATGAGTTTCAAATGCACTGTTACAGCATTTACAACCTTTAAGATCAATTCTAAGCCATTTATTGAGCACCTGTTAGATATGGCACGCTTACCAGGCTAGAATTATTATATTTTGATCGACACTAGCTATTACAGTAATACAATAATATTTTCGCAAGTTAATAATTACTGCAAAACGGGTTTATTACACTTTTTAACACACCTGAATACTAAACTATTAAACTTGAATTTTTTGGATGCAGAAAAATTTAGGATAGCAGTTTAATGTTGAATATGAGCTTCAAATGCACGGCTACAGCAGTTACAACCTCTAAGATCAATTCTAAGCCATTTATTGAGCACCTGTTAGTCATGGCACGCTTACCAGGCTAAAATTATTATATTTTGATCGACACTAGCTATTACAGTAATACAATATTTTCGCAAGTTAATAATTACTGCAAAAAGGGTTTATCAGACGTTTTAACGCACCTCAATACTAAATTGCTGAACTTCAATTTTTTGGATGCAGAAAAATTTAGGATAGCAGTTTAATGTTGAATATGAGCTTCAAATGCACGGCTACAGCAGTCACAACCTCTAAGATCAATTCTAAGCCATTTATTGAGCACCTGTTAGTCATGGCACGCTTACCAGGCTAAAATTATTATATTTTGATCGACACTAGCTATTACAGTAATACAATAATATTTTCGCAAGTTAATAATTACTGCAAAACGGGTTTATTACACTTTTTAACACACCTGAATACTAAACTATTAAACTTGAATTTTTTGGATGCAGAAAAATTTAGGATAGCAGTTTAATGTTGAATATGAGCTTCAAATGCACGGCTACAGCAGTTACAACCTCTAAGATCAATTCTAAGCCATTTATTGAGCACCTGTTAGTCATGGCACGCTTACCAGGCTAAAATTATTATATTTTGATCGACACTAGCTATTACAGTAATACAATATTTTCGCAAGTTAATAATTACTGCAAAAAGGGTTTATCAGACGTTTTAACGCACCTCAATACTAAATTGCTGAACTTCAATTTTTTGGATGCAGAAAAATTTAGGATAGTAGTTTTATGTTGCACATGAGTTTCAAATGCACTGTTACAGCATTTACAACCTTTAAGATCAATTCTAAGCCATTTATTGAGCACCTGTTAGATATGGCACGCTTACCAGGCTAGAATTATTATATTTTGATCGACACTAGCTATTACAGTAATACAATAATATTTTCGCAAGTTAATAATTACTGCAAAACGGGTTTATTACACTTTTTAACACACCTGAATACTAAACTATTAAACTTGAATTTTTTGGATGCAGAAAAATTTAGGATAGCAGTTTAATGTTGAATATGAGCTTCAAATGCACGGCTACAGCAGTTACAACCTCTATGATCAATTCTAAGCCATTTATTGAGCACCTGTTAGTCATGGCACGCTTACCAGGCTAAAATTATTATATTTTGATCGACACTAGCTATTACAGTAATACAATATTTTCGCAAGTTAATAATTACTGCAAAAAGGGTTTATCAGACGTTTTAACGCACCTCAATACTAAATTGCTGAACTTCAATTTTTTGGATGCAGAAAAATTTAGGATAGTAGTTTTATGTTGAACATTAGTTTCAAATGCACGGCTACAGCAGTTACAACCTCTAAGATCAATTCTAAGCCATTTATTGAGCACCTGTTAGATATGGCACGCTTACCAGGCTAGAAATATTATAAATTTGGTCGACACTAGCTGTTACAGTAATACAATATTTTCGCAAGTTAATAATTACTGCAAAAAGGGTTTATCAGACGTTTTAACGCACCTCAATACTAAATTGCTGAACTTCAATTTTTTGGATGCAGAAAAATTTAGGATAGTAGTTTTATGTTGCACATGAGTTTCAAATGCACTGTTACAGCATTTACAACCTTTAAGATCAATTCTAAGCCATTTATTGAGCACCTGTTAGATATGGCACGCTTACCAGGCTAGAATTATTATATTTTGATCGACACTAGCTATTACAGTAATACAATAATATTTTCGCAAGTTAATAATTACTGCAAAACGGGTTTATTACACTTTTTAACACACCTGAATACTAAACTATTAAACTTGAATTTTTTGGATGCAGAAAAATTTAGGATAGTAGTTTTATGTTGCACATAAGTTTCAAATGCACTGTTACAGCATTTACAACCTCTAAGATCAATTCCAAGCCATTTATTGAGCACCTGTTATATATGGCACGCTTACCAGGCTAGAATTATTATATTTTGATCGACACTAGCTATTACGGTAATACAATAATATTTTCGCAAGTTAATAATTACTGCAAAACGGGTTTATCAAACGTTTAACGCACATCAATATTAAACTGCTTAACTTAAATTTTTTGGATGCAGAAAAATTTAGGATAGTAGTTTTATGTTGCACATGAGTTTCAAATGCACTGTTACAGCATCTACAACCTCTAAGATCAATTCTAATCTATTTATTGAGCACCTGTTAGTAATGACACGCTTACCAGGCCTAAAACTATTATATTAGGATCAACACTGGCTGTTATAGTAGTATCATAATGTTTTCTGTAGTTAATATATATTGAAAAACGGGTTTATCAGACGTTTTAACGCACCTGAATAGTAAACTAGTGAACTTGAATTTTTTGAAATCAGAAAAATTTAGAATAGTAGTTTTATGTTGAATATTAGTTTCAAATGCACGGCTACAGCAGCTACAACCTCTAAGATCAATTCTAAGCCATTTATTGAGCACTTGTTAGATATGGCACGCTTACCAGGCTAGTAATATTATAAATTTGATCGACACTAGCTATTACAGTAATACAATAATATTTTGCAAAGTTAATAATTACTGCAGAACGTGTTTATTACACTTTTTAACACACCTGAATACTAAACTATTAAACTTGAATTTTTTGGTTGCAGAAAAATTTAGGATAGCAGTTTAATGTTGAATATGAGCTTCAAATGCACGGCTACAGCAGTTACAACCTCTAAGATCAATTCTAAGCCATTTATTGGTAACCTGTTAGTCATGGCACGCTTACCAGGCTAAAATTATTATATTTTGATCGACACTAGCTATTACAGTAATACAATATTTTCGCGAGTTAATAATTACTGCAAAAAGGGTTTATCAGACGTTTTAACGCACCTCAATACTAAACTGCTGAACTTGAATTTTTTGGATGCAGGAAAATTTAGTATAGTAGTTTTATATTGCACATGAGTTTCAAATGCACTGCTACACAGCATTTACAACCTCTAAGATCAATTCTAAGCCATTTATTGAGCACCTGTTAAATATGGCACGCTTACCAGGATAGAATTATTATTAGATTTTGATCGACACTAGCTATCACAGTAATACAATAATATTTTCGCAAGTTAATAATTACTGCAAAACGAGTTTATTACACTTTTTAACACACCTGAATACTAAACTATTAAACTTGAATTTTTTGGATGCAGAAAAATTTAGGATAGTAGTTTTATGTTGCACATGAGTTTCAAATGCACTGTTACAGCATCTACAACCTCTAAGATCAATTCTAATCTATTTATTGAGCACCTGTTAGTAATGACACGCTTACCAGGCCTAAAACTATTATATTAGGATCAACACTGGCTGTTATAGTAGTATCGTAATGTTTTCTGTAGTTAATATATATTGAAAAACGGGTTTATCAGACGTTTTAACGCACCTGAATAGTAAACTAGTGAACTTGAATTTTTTGAAATCAGAAAAATTTAGGATAGTAGTTTTATGTTGAATATTAGTTTCAAATGCACGGCTACAGCAGTTAAAACCTCTAAGATCAATTCTAAGCCATTTATTGAGCACCTGTTAGATATGGCACGCTTACCAGGCTAGAAATATTATAAATTTGATCGACACTAGCTATTACAGTAATACAATAATATTTTCGCTAGTTAATAATTATTGCAAAACGTGTTTATAAGCCGTTTTGCCACTCCTGAATACTAAACTATTAAACTTGAATTTTTTGAATGCAGAAAAATTTAGGATAGTAGTTTTATGTTGAATATTAGTTTCAAATGCACGGCTACAGCAGTTACAACCTCTAAGATCAATTCGAAGCCATTTATTGAGCACCTGTTAGATATGGCACGCTTACCAGGCTAGAATTATTATATTTTGATCGACACTAGCTATTACAGTAATACAATAGTATTTTCGCAAGTTAATAATTACTGCAAAACGAGTTTATCAGACGTTTTAACGCACATCAATATTAAACTGCTGAACTTGAATTTTTTGGATGCAGAAAAATTTAGGATAGTAGTTTTATGTTGCACATGAGTTTCAAATGCACTGTTACAGCATTTACAACCTCTAAGATCAATTCTAAGCCATTTATTGAGCACCTGTTAGATATGGCACGCTTACCAGGATAGAATTATTATATTTTGATCGACACTAGCTATTACAGTAATACAATAATATTTTCGCAAGTTAATAATTACTGCAAAACGGGTTTATTACACTTTTTAACACACCTGAATACTAAACTATTAAACTTGAATTTTTTGGATGCAGAAAAATTTAGGATAGCAGTTTAATGTTGAATATGAGCTTCAAATGCATTGCTTCAGCAGTTACAACCTCTAAGATCAATTCCAAGCCATTTATTGAGCACCTGTTATGAGACTTGGGTAGTATCTTATCTTAAAGTATCGAGATACTTTTTACGGTATCTTGCATTATATAAGATACTTTTTTATACATAGTATCGGTATCTTATCTTAGATACTTTTTTTAGGTATCTTATCTTATTTCAAAAGATACTTTTTAAGATACTTTCAGTATTTTTCTAGCAAGTCAAATTAAGACTTTCTACTTTAGAAAGTTTTAAAATTTTGTGTATTGACTCATTTTGCTTAAGCTTTAATCCGTTCATTAGTAAGCAAGGGTCTTTTGTTTTATGACGTTGTAGTTGGAAAATTTTGGGTATTTAGATTTTAGAGAACTATTTACCCATTAGTCATTATGCTGAGCAAGCACTTCTTAGAATAGCAACAGTTATATCAATGTTTATTGTTTACAACTAAACGCGCAGTTTTGTTTATTGCATTAACAGCATTAGTGCGATATTCAGTTGCGCTGGCCTTGTGCTAAGTAAAAAAATAGCACGATTGTCAGATGCCCACCTGGAAAATTTTATTTTATTAAAAGGTTCAGAAATATAAATAAATTTATTATATAAATTGTTTTTTTTGTAACTGCCTTTATGGCGTATGGCCTGATAAATAAAATTTTTAGTTTTTACAGTAATTTTATTATTTTAATATATAAAAAAAGTATCTTAGATACTTTTAATAAGTATCTTGTATCTTACCTAAATACTTTTTAAAAATCGGTATCTTATCTTAAAAAAGATACTTTTTTGATCAATGTATCTTATCTTATCTTCAGATACTTTTATAAAAGTATCTTCCCAAGTCTGCCTGTTATATATGGCACGCTTACCAGGCTAGAATTATTATATTTTGATCGACACTAGCTATTACGGTAATACAATAATATTTTCGCAAGTTAATAATTACTGCAAAACGGGTTTATCAAACGTTTAACGCACATCAATATTAAATGCTGAACTTGAATTTTTTGGATGCAGAAAAATTTAGGATAGTAGTTTTATGTTGCACATGAGTTTCAAATGCACTGTTACAGCATCTACAACCTCTAAGATCAATTCTAATCTATTTATTGAGCACCTGTTAGTAATGACACGCTTACCAGGCCTAAAACTAATATATTAGGATCAACACTGGCTGTTATAGTAGTATCATAATGTTTTCTGTAGTTAATATATATTGAAAAACGGGTGTATCAGACGTTTTAACGCACCTGAATAGTAAACTAGTGAACTTGAATTTTTTGAAATCAGAAAAATTTAGGATAGTAGTTTTATGTTGAATATTAGTTTCAAATGCACGGCTACAGTAGTTAAAACCTCTAAGATTAATTCTAAGCCATTTATTGAGCACCTGTTAGATATGGCACGCTTACCAGGCTAGAAATATTATAAATTTGATCGACACTAGCTATTACAGTAATACAATAATATTTTCGCTAGTTAATAATTATTGCAAAACGTGTTTATAAGACGTTTTGCCACTCCTGAATACTAAACTATTAAACTTGAATTTTTTGAATGCAGAAAAATTTAGGATAGTAGTTTTATGTTGAATATTAGTTTCAAATGCACGGCTACAGCAGTTACAACCTCTAAGATCAATTCAAAGCCATTTATTGAGCACCTGTTAGATATGGCACGCTTACCAGGCTAGAAATATTATAAATTTGATCGACAATAGCTATTACAGTAATACAGTAATACTTTCGCAAGTTAATAATTACTGCAAAACGGGTTTATCAGACGTTTTAACGCACATCAATATTAAACTGCTGAACTTGATTTTTTGGATGCAGAAAAATTTAGGATAGTAGTTTTATGTTGCACATGAGTTTCAAATGCACTGTTACAGCATTTACAACCTCTAAGATCAATTCTAAGCCATTTATTGAGCACCTGTTAGTCATGGCACGCTTACCAGGCTATAAATATTATAAATTTGGTCGACACTAGCTATTACAGTAATACAATAATATTTTCGCAAGTTAATAATTATTGCAAAACGTGTTTATAAGACGTTTTACCACACCTGAATACTAAACTATTAAACTTGAATTTTTTGAATGCAGAAAAATTTAGTATAAAAGTTTTATGTTGCACATGAGTTTGAAATGCACTGCTTCAGCAGTTACAACCTCTAAGATCAATTCCAAGCCATTTATTGAGCACCTGTTAAACATGGCACGCTTACCAGGCTAAAATTATTATATTTTGATCGACACTAGCTATTACAGTAATACAATAATATTTTCGCAAGTTAATAATTACTACAAAACGGGTTTATCAGACGTTTTAACGCACCTCAATATTAAACTGCTGAACTTGAATTTTTTGGATGCAGAAAAATTTAGTATAGTAGTTTTATATTGCACATGAGTTTCAAATTCACTGCTACACAGCATTTACAACCTCTAAGATCAATTCTAAGCCATTTATTGAGCACCTGTTAGATATGGCACGCTTACCAGGATAGAATTATTATATTTTGATCGACACTAGCTATTACAGTAATACAATAATATTTTCGCAAGTTAATAATTACTACAAAATGGGTTTATTACACTTTTTAACACACCTGAATAATAAACTATTATTCTTGAATTTTTTGGATGCAGAAAAATTTAGGATAGCAATTTAAAGTTGAATATGAGCTTCAAATGCACTGCTTCAGCAGTTACAACCTCTAAGATCAATTCCAAGCCATTTATTGAGCACCTGTTAGATATGGCACGCTTACCAGGCTAGAATTATTATATTTTGATCGACACTAGCTATTACGGTAATACAATAATATTTTCGCAAGTTAATAATTACTGCAAAACGGGTTTATCAAACGTTTAACGCACATCAATATTAAACTGCTGAACTTGAATTTTTTGGATGCAGAAAAATTTAGGATAGTAGTTTTATGTTGCACATGAGTTTCAAATGCACTGTTACAGCATCTACAACCTCTAAGATCAATTCTAATCTATTTATTGAGCACCTGTTAGTAATGACACGCGTACCAGGCCTAAAACTATTATATTAGGATCAACACTGGCTGTTATAGTAGTATCATAATGTTTTCTGTAGTTAATATATATTGAAAAACGGGTTTATCAGACGTTTTAACGCACCTGAATAGTAAACTAGTGAACTTGAATTTTTTGAATACCCTCCACTGAATTTAATAAATACAGCATTGTCAGTTGGTCATGTACTTGTGAATCTTAAAATAAGTACAATTTGTCCAATTCCGAAAGTACTAAATCCAAGCAAACCCGAAGAGTTTCGACCTATTAATGTACTGCCAACAGTAGAAAAAGTGCTAGATATTGTGGTACACAACCAAATTATCCAATACCTTGAGGATAATTTCCTATTGTATATAGGAGAATCTGGTTTTTGAAAGTGTCACTCCTGTGAAACAGCAGTGCAATATGTGTGTGAAAAATGGAGAATCGACCTGGATAAGAATATGGCTGTGTTAAGTGTATTTGTTGATTTACAGCGTGCGTTCGAAACCATTGACAGAAAAATAGAAATTGGAATATTATGGAATCAGGGGCACGGCTTTGAAATGGTTTGATATTTACCTGAGGTTGTTGACAGTGTATATGGCGTTCCTCAAGGCAGTGTCCTTGGTCCCTTGTTATACATAATTTAAATGAATGATATTTGCTTAAGTATCGACAGTTGTTTTTGCAGACGATACGTTGTTATCAATATCTGGTTATGTTTTAACTAAAAAACTCAATAATGCATTTAGTAAATTATACAAATGGCTATGTATTAATAAATTAATTAAGACCAAATGTTAACAAAACAAAATGTATGATTTTGAGTTCAAGTACTAATCACAATCAATTTGTGTCAAGTCATCTTAGATTTAATATTAATGGATGTAAAATAATATTCTTGATAAAAAGCTCTGCATGACTTGTAGATCCATAATCAGGTACACAATTTTTAAAATATTGGCTGATATACAGGGAAAATCAAAATCATGATTTGGAATGAGAATAAAATACGTTCTAACTGCAGTGCAGAGCAAAATGTTCATTGAAATTGTTATTAAGTACCAGCATTTGACATTTGTTGACAGTTATTAGATAGTCCAAAGCAGTCTATCCAGAACGTGTTTAATAAGGACGACTAACAATTCAGGAGCTTATTATATCTTACGATGTTTCGTACTGCGCATTAATCTAACAATTGCTGACGTATTTATTGAAATAATCTTATAGTGTTTATCTGGAAAAATCACTAATCTAATAATTGTTTGCTACTTAATAACAATTTCAATGAACATTTTGCTTTCCACTACAGTTTGAACGTATTTTACTCTCATTCCAAATCATAATTTTGATTTTCCCTGTACATCAGCCACTGTTTTAAAAATGTTGTACTTGATTATGGATATACAAGTCATGCAGAGCTTTTTATCAAGAATTTTTTTTTGTGAAATGTAACATAAACCTTTTCTCCATTTGTATAAAACTTTTTGGGATACACTGTATATTAATATATAACAATTATTTTCAATAGTAATATGAAAACATATCATAAATATCTCATTTTTCCTCATTTTCAATGGATATGGTATAAAAAAAAAATTTTTCTACATAATTATCATACATATTGTTTAAACACTATAAATCATTTCGTCCCCGCTCCAAAAGGTTTCTGATTTCAAATAATATAAAAAAACAAAATTTAAAAAAAATCATCAAAATCGGAGCTGTTCCTGAGGACTTCCGAAGATTTCCTGTTTTATGTATTCATTGACGCGACTATTAAAAAACACTGGAGCACCTATATCTATTAAAAATTGTCAGAATTTCACAATTAATTATTATATTCAGAAACAATAATATTGTTCAATTATTCACCTTTTTCTTGTTAAACGTTCCCATAAAGTTCAACAAAAATGCGTGGTTGACTAGTAGAAAAAGCAGTACATAACTCGAGTTGTAAAGCAATTACACACTCGTGAAATTACGAACTCACCGATACTGGCTCGTGTGTAACTTTTCCACTCGCGCGTAATATGCTTCTTACAATTCTTGTTATATAATAATACAGTACTATGTTAATCATTTCTCTAATTTACAATTAGGGAAAACTCCAGAATCCGGGGCACATTCCCCTGCTATTGTTAATATTAATTATTATTAACAATGTTGCTCTAGTAACCATAACCAAAGTTATAAGAGGAGCAAGTAAAAAAGGGGGGGGGGGAGAATTTGTCCCGAATTCTGCAGTTTAGCCTACATTTATGTTGAATAGTACTGTCTAAATATAAGTACAAAGTGTTAAAAGAAAGGTAATAAACTTGTGGTACCTTCTACTCATCAAAATAAGAAAAAAATATTTTTTGGCCTCTCTCTTTAGAAAATGATCTTTTTCTCCCTAATTTGAGGGTGCAAAGAACGTCTTTACCTCAGACGGGAGGTAAAGTAAATAAAAATTCCCACGGGAGGTAAAGTAATTTTCATAGAAACATATACATATAACTCTAGCTGTAATGATTACATTTAATAAATTAGAATTGACAGTAAATTTAAAAAATGTCAAATTGCATTAGAAAAAAATTGATTCCGCAGTATTCTAAAAAACATTATTTATTTAAAGTAATATTAAAGGTACAATTGGTCGCCGAGTGGATTGTTACACCCGCACAAGCTAACGAATTTGATGTATTAAGTACCTAACACATTATTTAGAGATATTTCGGAATTTGTTTCGTTTTCTAGATTTTTAGGAGCCGGTGATGTTACTCGTATTTCTTGAGAAACAAATGTTTCTCCTTCTATAATTGATTCGAGGCTTGCACTTTACTTGCAATTGACTCAGCCACATAACCTTCAGCGACAGACGTGAACTTCCACCCTCCGTGACGTTTGAGGCTTAAAATGTTTGCTTCGGCATCCACTAAAAGTGTAGCTGAATCCTTCTTAGACAATGGCCAGTAAAGGTGCTCGCATTTGTTGTTTTCGAATCTAGGATTTTAATAATTAAAATTCCATCTTTTGCTTCAATATCGCTGATATTCAATTTGGTGAGTTCGTCACTTCGACGGGCACCTGAGATACCTATGACCAGGACAAGCTGTAATGGATAAAAATTATTTTAAACGGGGCACTTTTGTTTATAAAAATTTTGTATTTAATACCTTCATCAGTAGGTACTCATCTGAAGCTTCTAATAAAAATTAGTTGAGATCTCCTCACGTGAAAGTTTCGGATTTCTTTGGCATGTACCTTGCAGCCTCACGCTTCAGAAATGCAATTAATTTTGGGTTTTTATGTCAATATTTTCCAGCACCTGACTTTTCCTTTGACTTTTGCGGTAACCAATCCAATGTGCAGTATTGGACCTAGGGATGGGCGCGTGACGTGACTAATATTTGAAAATCGTGACGTGAACGTGAGTGAAAATTTCCAAGGCGCGATTCAGGTTTCACGTTAATTTCACATTAAATTTTTAGAATTCGAAATTCTTGGGTTTTTAGGTCATATTAACTAAACATCAGCGATGATAAAAAAGGTTTATCGGTTGCAGGATATGAATCCCTTGTTTACATATACAAAAGTAGGCTGGTAACTAAATCATAATTGATCTGTACGGTAATAGTCCATTACCGTACATGGCAACCATAACCATACAGCAACCGATAAACTATTGAACAAATCACGGATGTTATGAATCATAACAGCCTCAGATGTTTTAAAATCCTCGCTCTGCGAGCTCGGATTTCAATACAACATCTGCGGCAGTTATGATACTCATAACATTCCTAGATATGTTAATAGCTATTACTTGTTTAACCAGTTTAAATTACGACTTTGCTATTTGTTTCCAAAGGCTACTTGTTTAAATCGTGACAATTGCGAATTTTTGATAATACTTTTTTTTACAAATTTTCCAATAATTTTCGAACGGAAAAAGATAACAAATTTTTGTCTTCACAAAATGTGTTCAGAAAAATTTGATGTTTCCGGGAAAAACAAATTCGATGACGTCATTACTTTAGTTTCCGAGTATGGACAAATATGCATTTATGGCTTAAAATGGACCTTACTCAATCCCATTTAAGAACCTCTTTTCAGATCTTTTCTATCGTTTTTCCTTTTCTTATAATAGAGCTGAGACATCGAGTTTCGCTCACCCTGTACATGTGTAGATGAACTTATTATTCTAATAAAAGTAATGTTTTTTTTTGTATACTCGTCTTAACGCTGAACGTACGTAAAAGTACTTCTAAACCTACCAATTAAAAGTGTTGCCTAGCAACATATACCTTCTGTACGCATACCAATAAGGGAAACGTCAATTCCAATGACAGCTTTTGGTATTAAAAGTAATGTCTTTGAAGACAGCTGCATGAAATGTATTTGCGAGAAATCAGTATTTATCCCTTGTCGTAAATTATTGTAGTCAGTTTTCATTTTTTACTTTTTATGTCAACTATTCTGATTGCAGTATATCACGTAAATTATGTCACGTGCAAAACATATTTGTAGTTCCCTTTAGGGTTTTTGCATTGGTTTTAAATTTGAACATTATGTTCTATCTGAATTTAAATTTTGCAATAAAAGCTGCCGTGAGTGGCGTATCACGCCGTGAACGTGAGCGTGAACGTGTGTGAACGTGAATCTTTAAAGCAAGCGTGAAACGTGCGTGACGTGAGCGAAAACTCACTCACGCGCCCATCTCTAATTGGACCCTTTGCAATATCAGGGGGCAAATCTGAATCGTCGCCACCGCTGCTACACATTTTTATAATAGTTTGGCATCTACTGCAATAGTAATTTACGTCACAAGACCGGAATGTAGTGTTTTGCAAGTCGGGTCAAGTAAGAAAGCTTGGGGAGACCCGCAAAACACTTTCCGGTCGTGTATCGTACAATATCTTTTTTACGACATCCGAGTTCATACTTTCAAATTTGCGAATTCACTTTCGCAAACTCAAAAAAAATATGACATGAGTATCTATTATTTGACTTATCCAAACAATAACACACACTTGATTCCATAGTAACGCAGGCATCAGGGACCGGCAACAGTTATTTACTTGGCACCTGGCCTGTAAAGACTCATTTACCGAGTCCCTTCAAACGACAGTAATGACCGTTTAACAAGTCAAGAGGAAATAATAGCTATTAACATATCTAGGAATGTTATGAGTATCATAACTGCCGCAGATGTTTTGAAATCCGAGCTCGTAGAGCGAGGATTTTAAAACTTCTAAGGCTGTTATGATTCATAACATCCGTGATTTGTTCAATAGTTTATCGGTTGCTATATGGTTATGGTTGCCATGTAGGGTAATATTCCATTACTCTACAGATAAGTTATGACCTAGTTACTAGCCTACTTTCGTATATGTAAACAAAGGCTTAATATCCTGAAACCGATAAAAGCTTTTACCGGTCCCTGATGCCCGTTTTCCGATATTGACTGGCAAAACGTTACTTTCTGGCGAAAAAATTCTCCAGAAACCCCATATTTTCTGGTCGGTCGTAAAAATATATGTTTCGTCGGTTTGTTTGTTTTCACTAGCACTCTATTTTCACCCACAACAGATCGTTGTTTGTTGATCGCATCACATAAACGACGTGATTAGCAATATACCCAAAATGTCAAACCTATTTTGATATTCCTTAATTAAAAATCTCGTGTGATACACTCATGCAACTTCCTTTTACAGTGATTTTATAATTAGCAAAATATTTTATTTTTAATTTTTAAGCATTTGCCAAAAATTTTCAAGAATTACAAATTCTACAAAAACTGTACAAAATAGAGCGTAGTTGAAGAAACAATTTTTCTCTAAAATTTTAAGCTGAATTCAAAAATGTAATAATATACCGGGTGTGTTATTTAAAATAGGAGTTAATAAAAAAAATCTAAAAAAACCAAAATAAACCTATTTTAGAAGTATTCAACTGGAAAATCACCTATTTCACATAAATACACATTAAAAATGTAATAAAAATGTAAAGTTTGAAAAACATCGTTAGAACCATTTTATAAAAAAATCCAAAAACACTGAAATATGGCAAGAGTAAACACATACTTCCGGTTATGCGATTTTCTTCAAAAGCTTGCTGTCTCATCTACATAGTACACAAAACTTATATATCAAGTTTCAACTCCATACCTCTTTTCGTTTTTGATATATTCTGTTCACAGACAGACAGACAGAGAGACAGACAGGCAGACCAATGCACAAAAACATGTTTTTTGGGTTCAGGGGACTCTAAAACGTGAAGATCTGTGAAAAACTCAATTTCGAATTTTTGGGGTGAATCCAATACCTCCTTTATCGTCAAAGGAAGTAAAAAAATCTGGTGTGATACACGCACACAACTTCCTTTTACAGTGATCTTATAATTAACCAAAAATTTGATTTTAAATTTTAAGCATTTGTCAAAAATTTTCAAAAATTAAAAATTTTACAAAAACGGTACAAAATCGAGTGTTAGTTCAAGAGATAAATTTTCTCTAGAATTGTAAGCTTAATTCAAAAATGTAATAATATAGCGGGTGTTCTATTTAAAATAGGAGTTAATAAAAAAAATATATATACAAAAAAACCCACTTTAGAAGTATTCAACTGAAAAATAACCTATCTCACATTAAACACATTAAAAATGTAATCAAAATGTAAAGTTTGAAACAAATCGATTTTCTTCAAAAGCTTGCTGTCTCATCTACATAGTACACAAAACTTATATATGAAGTTTCAACGCCATACCTCTTTTCTTTTTTGAGATATTCTGTTCACAGACAGACAGTCACACAGACAGACAGACCAATGAAAAAAAATGTTTTTTTTTTTTGATCAGGGGATTCTAAAACGTGAAGATCTGTTGAAAACTCAATTTCGAATTTTTGGGGTGAATCCAATACTTTTTTTTATCGTAAAAGAAAGTAAAAAGTGCTAATATTAAAATGACAAGAGTTGTGACAAGTACCACAAAGCAATTCCTCCACCAAATATAGTTTGTCAAGCGAAGAATTACCTCTTAGTAACGATTTCCATGTCTATGTTTAATAGCTATTTATATATCAAGGGAACAAAGTGTATAATTTCCTCCCGCTGGCAAAGTTTGTGGCCCTCCGTAATTACACGAGGGAGGAAATTAACTTTGCTCCCATTATATATATATATATATATATATACAGTGTGTCCCCGGATAGGTGAAACGACTCTTGTGAAAGGTAAAAAATTCTCGATTTAAATTTTCATTTTTTGGGGTTCAGTCCTGCTTTTTTCTAATCATAATCCTTAAAGAAATAATTAAAAGCCCTTATCCATCCAAAATGTGGTATTATTATGCAGTTTTAAAGCGTTTCCGTCTCTATAGCTTGTTACTTTTTGAAATAGGTTTTTTGTACAGCAGTAGAACAATTAGTTACTGTTTTGTGGAACAAGGCACCTTACTTAATATGGCATGCCTTTGACAGAATGTTTAAAAAGTTTATGTAGTAGGTATTTCTTGATATAATAGGCGTCACTAATATTAAACCTGTACAAACACGTAATCGTCTATCATATGCCATTAGCAGGTGTAAGCTGAATTATTGATACAATAATCGGGTAATTTCATAATGTAGGTGGGGTGTATCTGCTCCAACATAACCTGAATTGTATTGTGTCCTGAATAGTGCAGAAGTCCGTGTTTACATTAGGTATTGTTTTGTGGTGTTTACTAGGGAGATTGATTGGCCACAAAAGTATGTAAGTACATATAAACCGGGTGCATCCAATTGCTAGATACAGTACAGTTGTAAAACCCTCCTGATGCCTACGAACCGCTTGTATTTTTTTTCCTTCGAAGAGATCCTGCATGTATATTATGTACCAATAACGATATATTTAAATCACAAATAACATTTCAATAGTAAATGGCTGACAAGCATTTGTAATATGAATATTCTCTTGTTTCAGAAACGTGTAAAAGCTGGAAGCATAACGTTTGATGGAATAACGAGGTCTCTTGTCTGATTCTACAATTTTGTCGCATCTGTTTGAGGTAGATATTTAGATTTAAATGCTAAAATCTTTTAACTCAGTAGTGTATGCTGAATATCTTTAAGAAGATTAAAATTTAATAAAGATTGACGTCACAAACATCAATTTCACTCTTCAATTTCTAGACTGATTTTTTCGAAATAATTTCAAGTTGCCTGGGTATAATAGTTAATATTGTATAAGTAATTAAATAATTATTCTTTTCTCACTATACTGTAATTTATATTACTAATTATTATCTACATCTGGTGCAGCAGCACAAGCATGAAATTGTTTGGTTGCTGTAACATTACATAATGATAGTCGTGTGCGACTGGCAGAGGTCCAAATTCAACAGTTGTCTCTAGGAATTTTATTTTATTTTATATTTTCAAAAAAATTTTAAAATAATTATTTTGCACGTCTACAATTTTGTATGCAGAAAATTAGGTACTGGTAGGTTTATATGTTCGAACTTTTTATAATAATGCATACATGTTTAGATTAATTGTGGAAAATCAGAGATTACATCTGAAGTCGGGTGGTTGTGTCGTAGAGTTACCATACATTCCAATTTTTCGGGATTATACTAATTTAGAGCTAGTTGTCCCGCAATGAAATGTCCTGATTTTCCAAGAAAATTTTACGCTTTACCGATTTTGAGCGATTTCTGTAAATTCTGGTTCAATACCTCTTGTCCATATTGTGGTCCATATGAAATAATTAAGAGCATGCCCGCTACGATATTCACTGATAGATGGCAGCAGGCGAAAAATGCAGGTCTATTTGTAAACGCACAAATCATGCATTCCGACTAAACGTTAATTATCGGAACGTGATTTTCTGTTAAAGCACATATCCGATTACGGAATGACCCAATTTCAAATTAAAATTCCAACTATTTCAGGGAAAAAATGACCTGCAAAAATGAAGTTTTAATTTTTTTCGTCGAACGATAAATCGATACTTTTTGCTTCATTCCGTTAAGACAGCATTTGAAAACGTAATGCAAATTTAAAGGAAGTACTTGCAATAATAACTCCAATTTGTCTTCACAAAGCTAATTTTTCTTACTCAGCTTGAAAATGGCTACGTTCTACTAGTCAGAAAGTTCAGCTATAATATCACAGATGGCGAGTACTTAAATGCATAAAATTATGAATGATAAAAATTTGTGGGACAGCTGATGGATACAGAATCCACATCTGGTTGTAGAGGTCGAATCATAAATTTCTAAGGTGTCGCTAAAGCAGAGAACATGTTGTGCATTCTATTTTTTACACTATTACTTCTTGCATCTCTTATTATTCAGTTGCATGCCATTATTTTTCAAAATGCAACTAATCACGCGTTTTTATAGTTTTAAAAAACCAAAGTTTTTCCTTGTAATTTTATCAGTTTATTTTTATCACTTGTGTCCATCACAGCTTCCAAATGTTGTTTTAATCAAGATAGTTTTTCAAAGACGCAATTTAAACTGTCATTGTACGCCAGTGTAAATGTCATATTCGTTGCATACTGACTACTGATACGTATTGAACCGATTGAGAAATGCAGTAGTCGCTTGATTATGTGAAGTTGTGCATACAACCAAGATGTTTGCTAAATGAGTGTACAGTTTAAAATAGGTTTATTGTATTTATTAAGAACACTAATATGTATAAAGATATGTAAAAACAAATTCATTTTGCTTTATGAGGTAGCTAGTTATTTTTGGCTGAATTTAATTTTTTTGTTCGCTTTTTTGAATCTATAATGTACAATTTTGGTTGTTCATATATACGAATTGTTTATTTAATCGAGTATTTTGCCCACTGCGCAACTACTGTAGTCCACAAAATATATTTCGGACCCATAATTTTGCTCGGACAATTTTTAACTCAAGATTTGTTTTTTTTTTTTTTTGGCAACTTTCTTCGATAAACTAGCTTTGACAAATTTCCTAGCTTTCAGCTCTGGAAATTTGATCAGGTTAGTTTGTTTCGTGACGTTGCCAAAATAACAAACATTCGTAAAAAAATTACCGGAAAAACCATTCGCCCTTAACACATTATTAGATTACTGACAAATTCATTCAACTGTCAAATGTCTGTTTTCGTTCAATAACTGTGTTTGGATCAGTATTTTAGCAACCAATCATTCATTTATACTGCGGTAATAGTAATTTACGTTACAAGTATAGAAAGTGAAGCTTTTCAGTACGAGGGAGATGTTTTCGGAAAAGGCCGTTAGGCCGAGTCTGGAATTTCGAGATGAGTATGGAAAAGCCATAGCATACAAAACGGAACAATAAATCTATCCTCTCATCTGAATTTGCCGTAAAATTTATTAATTAGACAGATACACTTTGCGGTATTTATATGGGAAAGTAAAATTCGTGGTGCTACTTTGCCGTATGAATACCGCAAAATACTGCGGTATTTATATGGGAAAGTAAAATTCGTGGTGCTACTTTGCCGTATGAATACCGCAAAATACTACTTTGCCGTACTGCAAAGTGTAACTTTCTAAATTGTTTCTTAAATTGTTAACCTTATTTAAGCTAAATGACACAACATTGCGGTATAGTGTATTATCAGTTCTTGAATGTTAAAAGGATTGCGGAAATAAAGGTGTTAAGTTGAACAACCAGGCTCTGCTAAACCTTCGATCCCAGCAACAGCAATTTTCACACTTTAAAACACAAAGAATCTGTCATATGACGTTAGTCACTGCGCAAACGAAATCCCTCTACCCGCCGTTACTGATTACTTGTCATTTAAAATGTAACCAAACTTCGTATGTTTGACAACTTTCCACATATTGCCAATTCATCAAATATGATCACAGCACCTTTCATGACCTACCTTGAGACTCAATCTAGTTTCTGTGACCTGTACTGTAGTTTCACTTAACACTGTTGTAATGCGTTATAACAGATCAATAAAAAAACCAATTAGGGCAGGCTGTGATATGTGTTATACGTTTGGCAGTACTGAAGTGTATTGTCGGTCTATGTCAAATTCAAGATTTGCAGATTAAGTTTTACGTCAGTCTGTGTTAGGTCTGTGCAGTTGTATCGATAATTCGAATAATATATCGAATAATTCGATATATCGAATAACGATATTAAAATAAAAATTATTCGAATTATCGAATAAAGAATTATTCGAATAAATTTATTGGAATTATTGAATAAATAATTATTCGGATAAAAATTTATTCGAATAAAAGTTTATCCGGTTAAATATTTATTCGAATAAAAATGTATTCGAATAAATTTTTATTCAAATAAATTCATACCAAGAATTATTTATTGGATAATTCGAATAAGTTTATTGTTAATAAATTTATGCGAATATCGAATAAAAAATTATTGGAATAAATAGTTATTTATGCAAAAAAAACTTATTAGAACACAAAGCCACATTATAAATATCAAACTGTAAACATTTTAATTACTTAAAATTAAAATGGTCAGAGCAATTTCATTTTTTATCAAGCTGGCTATGACATATAAATGATCTGTATTAGGGTGCCTAGATGTGCGTGATTATTTATTTTGTTTATTATCATTGCTTGAAAAGTTGTTTAGATGATCTTATCGGTTATCATTAATCATTAGTATTATTAATCCTTTTCAATTTCCTTACATTAATACCAAAACAAATGCCTGCCTAATGATTACTATTTGTATTTAGCAAATGGCCATTAATCATCATAAGTCAGAAAAGTTATATCAGATAGAATAGATTAAACAGAAAATTACTATTTCTAGAAATTGTTAATTGATTTTTAACAACTTATTCTAGTAATGATACATATTGCCTATTGGTCGGAATCGTAAATCGGGGATGTGGGGAAGTGGGGATACCCCTTTAGCGATAATTTAAAATATCATTGCAATAAATCAATGCCCAATTCTGTTCAAAAATTACAGTTGACGTTTGTGTTCGAAGGTGAACAGTAAATTATTTTCTGCATTTCTACTTTCTCAAAGGAGAAAATTACCATTATTATTCTAACATTGTCCTACTTTTAAATATTACTTACCAGATGTTTTTTTTTCGTTCGTTTTGTTCATTAGTTTTGTGAATGTTCAATAATTTATCTAAAACTAAAATCCAATAAAATGGGGTGTAGAGCAATAGTTTATAATTTTCAAATAATTGAATAATTATTTCAATAAATTAGTTATTGGAATTAGTTAGTTATTCGAATAAACTGGTTAAATCGAATAAGTTATTGCAATAAATTATTCGAATAAATTAGTTATCCGAATAAGCTATTCGAATAAATTAGTTATTCGAATAACTAATTTATTCGAATAATTTGATAGTTATTCGAATTTCGATATATCGAATAATATTCGATATTTAATTTTATTCCTTATTCGATACTTAGTTTGTGATATCGAACACCCCTAGTCTGTGTCAAACAACAAACAAAACCTAACCTACTAATCTCGAATTTGACATTGACTGACAATACACTTCAGTACTGCCAAACGTATAACACATATCACAGCCTGCCCTAATTGGTTTTTTTATTGATCGGTCTGTACTATAAATAATCAATAGGGATTATCTTGGATTAACAGTCATGTGCCAAATGTTGTCCTCCATCGTAGGTACGTTAAAAGAATCTGAAGTAATTAAATTCACTGACAATATATCAAATAAATACGGCTTCACTATCGATACAAAATAGATTACACGAAATAGCATTTTATGATCAAATTTGTTTAAAAACAAAATTTAAATTCAAACATACATTTAGTAAAATTATTCAGAAAATGTACAATGTATAATGGTTAGAAAAAGATTATTACTTCGACACGAAGTGTACGAAGTATTGAAATTCCCTCATATCGAAAACCACTCTGAGTCAAATATCTCTAAAATTCGAGCCAACCGACTAATGAACTCACTATACCAAATCTCCGTCTCGGCTGTGCGGATCTTTTGGTGAAGACCCCAGCCCACTAGATCCCTTCCTCGTATTGGGGGGTGCCTAAACGTGATGTGCGGGGTATGTATGTTCGTATGTGTACACGATTCCGGTTGCCAGGAACCTTCCTGAAGTCTTGGATCGTTTTTATACGATAGGTCCTCCAAAAATGAAGGCAACATCAACTTTCGAGGTATGGTCGTCGGCAAAAAAAAATTTTCTTTGGTTTTTTTTTTGTTTGGTAAATAACTTGTTCATAATATTTCATTGTATTAGCGAAACGGAGTGATGCTGAGTGTCGAAGTATTCTTGGAAAGCACGAAAGGGCGCTTTTCTTGGGTGGAGGGTACCGTATATTTTCTATATTAAAATAAGACAAACATGAATCTTAAAACATTTTTAAATGTTGAAATTGTAAAGGGTTTTCCAATAAGAACGATATGATTTTAAAATGAAATAAAATAGAAATGATTTCAGATATAACCACACTTTTTATATTATCTTAAAGTACAATCGATAACGTTTATGTTTTGAATAGCACGTCGTTTAAATGTCCACCTCGGCTTCGTGTACACGAGTGAATTCGACGAATCCAATTTTCGACGACTTCGTGCAATAAATCGGGCGTAATCTCACGAATGCAGCGTTCAATGTTCAATCTCAAAGCATCAATTGTTTGTGGCCTGTTTGCATAAACCTTAGATTTTAAATAACCCCATAAAAAGTAATCTAAAGGAGTCAAATCGCAGCTTCTTGGAGGCCAGGGAACAGTTGAATTCCTTGAAATTATCCTTTCTCCAAAATTTTCTTGCAGTATGGCGATAGTTTCATGAGCTGTGTTACATGTAGCGCCGTCTTGCTGGAACCACATTATTTAAACCAAAGTTTTCGCGGAGTGCGCGAAAAGTGTTCACATAAGAACCACGATTTTCGTAACATTTTTGGACAATAACCAAACGTTCTTGGAGCGAGTATTTAGCCATAATAAATTGTTAGAGTTTAGTGAACATAAATAACAACTAGTGACAGGTATAACTTTATTACCATGGTTACTAGATCATTATAAAATCATATCATTTTTATTGGAAAACCCTTTAGTTGCATTGCCATATTTACAACATAATCAATTTCAACAACTCTATTTCCAAGGGACTCTTTTGGAGCGGATTCAAAGTTTGGAGGATAGTTCATAATTCTGTAATTTCAAAACAAATGCCACACATTACAGTAATTCACCTGATTCAACTCACTCATATTCGTCTGATTCTATAATTCCACTAGTTTCAACTTTATTGCAGAACTGTGCCTCATATACTCTTGAACACCACTGTGGATTTCTAAATATAAGAATAATATGTATGTCATTGCACTTATTCATAAAATATTGCAGTTGCAAACCATTGAATATTACCTTTTTACCAACACTTCTACTTCTAATAATTCATCAGTGGCTTTACATGCAGAAGAATAGCTTTAAAAAGTAAAGTTATTATCAAGACGTCTTTACTGCAATAAGATTATTTTATGTACGGATATTTGGATGCAAGACTCGATGGCAGGTTTTATATTGAAAATTCACGATATAATTCCTACGTAAAAAATGTAAAAGAGTAGACCTTTTGTCAGATAAAAATAAACCTACAGATAAATAACGTGAAATTGATATTTAACAACAGTTTTAATACCACCGCATTTGAAAATTGGCATGTGCAAGTTACAAGCTTCTGTCTTCAACAGGCCATTTCAGAAAACGTTTGATTTTTTTACTAACATTTTTATTTACTCATAAGTACATCCATATTTCGTTAATCATGTAGTAGCTAAGTACGTTCAACTTTGGATCGGTCCTAAAACCCTCAGGCAATTCTTTGTTGAGGTAACACCCGAAGCTCCAGCCTCACAGCCCTTAAACCTGCACATTTATTTCTAACTGGATAGCTAAATTCTTAGAAGTGACAACGATCACCGCGCCAACTATAGTTTGGTAGTTAAAAATGGAATTTAATTTGCTTTATTTGCTAGCACTACTACCCCTGCCCTCTATGAGGGCCAGCTGCAGTCCATAACGGAGTCTTAAGCCAGAGATTTGTCCCCGCCACTAAAGGCACACTCTTAAGAAGTTTGGAGAAAGCACATATGAATTGATGAATGATCAGAGGAAGATTTCACATAAGTCAAATCTATCCTTATAGATTATAATTGAATGAATAAAATTAGAATTTAATTTGTAAATAATTAGATTTAGAAACTAGTAATAGTAGGATAGTATAGGAATGTTAATTATAATATTGAAAATTAAAAAATTCAATAAAAATAATTCATTAACATATTTAAAAATGAAATAATTATGTTAAGAATAAAATAGTTAAAAAAGTTTTAAAAAATGTTTAAAAGTTGATCATTTTTAATTTACAATTTTGAGGAGCATTTGATACGATCATGAAATGAGGAAGCATTTTAAAACTAAATAATAAAGCAGCTTAATAATAATATTCATAAAAGGATATAATTGGCAGATGTGATAACCTACAAAACAAAATGTCATTTATTAGGCTAAAATTGCATTTTTAACAATCGACATACGTAAAGTCACTAGATTATCACGTGACTCCGAATGGGTATAAATATGACTATAGGTACATTGTTGCTGGATCCCTGTTTAAATTAAGGGAAAAAATTGAAATGATTTGACAATTGACGACAGAAACGAAAATGAGCTATAATAGTATTGCTGGTCACATTACAGAGGAATCCATTGAAGCACCTAACTATAAGCTCGACCTTCCTGAAAATACTAAAGAAGCAATAGATGAACTTAAAAATGAGTCCACACACCTCGAATATGGAATTGTTTCTGCTTCAGTGGCATTTTTGAGTGGATGTGTAGCACGAACAGTTGAAAAAAGAGTGAACTGTGATGTTTGCTTAGAATCTCTTTTAACGACTTCTTCCTCAAATCCATTGTTAGCTCTTATACGTCTACAAGATAAGGGAGCGTTGAAATACCCTATTAGACGATTTGCAGCTTTAATAAATCAATGAATTGATCTAATTTTAAATATACTTCACTATATATCTGGACAATGCAATCCATCTAAAATTAAAACTATGCTACTTCTTGAACGGCTTGCCTCACTGGATTTTTTCATTTGTATGGATCACAGAGATAAAACCTCTATAATAATCCTTGATAAGTCACTCAAACCAATTCTAGCAAACATAGGAGCTACACGGACAGATTCAGTTACTACGAATTCTTGGAGTGCAAAACCTCTCTCAAGGAAAATATTAAAACTGTAGATAAATCTGGGAAATGTCCGTACATGATACTACACCTAGATTATACGATTGAAGCTGTGCATTTCCGTGGAAATAAAAGCTGTTCGTTAGAACTCATGGATCCATTTGACATGGTGGATCAACGTGGTGGATGAATCCACGTTGTATTGTCTCTTCTTATTCTTTACTTTATACTTTATAGGTCCTGGAAAGTTTTTGCCTTCTCCACTAGTTTCCTACATTCTATTCTGTTGTCTATTATATTCTTCCAATTTTTTATTTTCGTTGTTTTAATATCATCTTCTACTTGGTTTTTCCATCTTAATTTTGGCCGTCCTTTTGGTCTTGTTATTAGCGGTATCCAATCTGTAATTACTCGTTGTAGTGAATTTATTTCTTTCCTGTAAATATGGCCATACCATCTAATTCTTTGAGCCTTACATACTCTCACAATGTCTTCTTTTTTTAACATTCTGTCGATCTCGTAATTCATTAATGGTCTCGTTCATCTTCTTGTTCTTTTTTGGGTCCCATAATTGTTCCAATGATTCGTCTTTCGAAGATTCTCAATAGTTCTTCTTTCTTTGTTAGGCTCATGGTTTCCACTGCATACGTTGCAATTGGGCGTATCATTGTTTTGTATATTTGTACTCTTGTGTTTCTACTAAGCTTCTTGTCTTTTAGAATTTTTTTGTTTGCGTACAGCGCCCTATTCCCTTGTTATATTCTGTGTTCTACATACGATCTTTCATGTCCCCTATGTATCATCGCACCTAAGTATTTGAAAGTTTCTACTTCTTCGATAAGTTGTTAATTTTCATTTTCTTAATTTTTTATGTTTTCTGCCGCAGTGCATATACTTTGTTTTTGTCTCATTTATTTCCAATCCGCTATCTTTTGATCTTTGTTCTATTATGCTGAATGTCCTTACTAGTTCTTCTTTTGTTCTTGCCACTATGGCATTATCATCCGTGTAAGCTATTAGTTGAAGAGATTTAGTATTGATTGTTCCACAATGTTTTGCTTCCCTAATGATAATATTAAGGGATATGATGAACTGCAATGCTGATAAGGCATCTCCCTGTCTCACACTCTTGCCTACTTCGAACTCTTCTGTTGGGCCTTGGCTGAGGAGTACCGACGCCGTTGATTCTTTCATTGACATCTTGATTAGTTGTATCAGTTTACCAGGAATTTTAAAATCTTTTAGGTCCTCTACTATTTTCGCTCTAATTAAGCTGTCAAAAGCTTGTTTGTAGTCAAGGAAGAGAATATGTATGTTAATGTTGTATTCATAACTTCTTTCCGTGATCTGTCTAATTGTGTGTATGGCGTCGATCGTTGATTTGTCTTTTCTGTATCCCAATTGGTAGTCTTATAGGCTTTTTTCTGCATGCTTGGCGATTCTGGTCTTTATTATCATCGTTAGGACTTTGTATGCTGCATTGAGTAGGGTGATTGCTCTGTAATTCTTGCATTTGGTTTTTTTGGTATAGGTACTATCAAGCCCCTTCTCCACTCTGAAGGCATTTCCTCGCTAATCCATATTTTTACAATTAACTTATGCATTTTTTTAAGTAATTCTTTCCCTCCATATTTTATCATTTCGGCCGTTATGCTGTCACACCCTGCTGCTTGTTTGTTTTTCATCTTTGATATATGTTCTTCCACTTCTTTTCTAGCCCTTCAGGCTGTTCATTTATTTCTCTTGTCTCATCTAAAGGGATGCTATTCTGTTCTTTGTAAAGGTTGCTGATATACTTCTTCCATTCTTTCTCTTCTATTTCGTCTGTTGTCTTGGATTTTCGTGTGTTTCTTTTTTTCATATATTGGTATAATAATCTAGAATTGTTCTTATTGTTTTCCTTTTCTATTTCTTCTAGAGCTTTCTCTATTCATTTCTTTTTCTTTTCTTGGCATATTTTGTGTGCTTGCTTTCTTCTTTCTTGATATTGTAACTTATCCTCTTCGCTTTTGTTCTAATCCACTCGTTTCTATCTTTATTTTTCTCTTTTATGATATTTTCACATTCCTTGTCAAACCAGTGGTTCTTTCTTCTTTTTGTGTTAACCCCAATAGTGTTCTCTACGACATCTAACACTGCTGTTTTGATCTGCATCCAGTTTTCCTCTATACTGTATGTTTCTTTTCCTGCTGTTAAACTATTCTGCACCTCCTCTTTGTACTTTTGTAGCGTTTTCTCGTTTTCTAGCTTGTCGATATTCCATTTTTTCCTCTTAATCTCCTTTCTTTCATCAATTTTTTTATCTTTATGTCTGTTATCACTAGGAAGTGATCAGAGTCTATATTTGCGCCTCTGTAAGATCTGACATCTTTAATAGATTTGCAGTGTTCTTTTTTCACTAAGCGTGATCAATCTGGCTTCCGCCTTTTCCATTTGGATGCATCCAAGTGATTTTGTGGGCTCGCTTGTGTTTAAATTTCCTGCTAATTATGCGCAAGTTGTTAGCAGCAGCAATATTGCCCAGCATTTGTCCATTGTTATTCGTTCGCAGGTGTGGGGTATGCTTCCATGCTATTTCTTCTATCCACTCCTCTTTTCCAATTTGTACGTTAAGGTCTCCCATCAGTAAAACTAAGTCTTGTTTTGGCGCTTTTTCATAGGTTTCTTCCAACTCTTCATAGAATGTTTGTTTTACATGCTCATCTGCAACTTCCGTTGGCGCATACACATTTATAATCGTTATATTATACGGTTTATTCTTAATTTGCATATATGATATTCTCTCGCTAATTGGTTTAAATAACACTACTTGATTTTTCATCCTTCCCCTTGCTATGAAAACGGTCCCTCCATAACCTTGTTTATCTTCATTTGCATACCAGATGGCGTATTCTCCTTTATCTATTTTCCCCGCACTACCCCATCTTATATCCTGAAGGCTAGCTATGTCAATATTGTATTTTTTCAGTTCATTTGCTACCTCTTGTAGTTTGCCTGGTTTCAGTAAGGTTTTAACATTCCATGTTCCTATTCTGAGACTTTGTTTTCTGCATCTTTTCCTTTTCTTTTCACTTTTTGCAATTCTTGTGTTTACCATTGTGCAACTATCCATCTTATTTGCGGTTGTCATCAATATTTCAGTTCATCGTTCAATTTCTAGTAGTTTTTTGAATTTTGCTGATTTCGATTTGCGTAATCCTTCTTCCACTACTTCTGTCTTGTCTTTATCAAAGGGTACTAATATTGTTTGAGCCCAGTTCTTTTTTTTTAGTATTGCCCCTTTGGAGGGACTTGATTCTTCTTCGTCTGTGGATCTGCTTCTTTTCTTTAGTTCTTCAGATTCTTTGTTTGTTTTTGTGTTCTGTGCATCTATATCAGCTTTTATGATGTCTTCTATTTTACATTCTTCCCCATTTATTAATAGTTTACCTTTTTTAATTATTGCTCGTAGTCCCTTTTCCTTGCATCAACTAAATAAGGTAATAATTGCTTGTTTTCCTCTCTTGTTTTCTTATCGAGATCTTCACACCCTCCTATTTTTGTGCCTGCCAGTGTCTTCCTGCTTCTCATGATTTCCCATTTCTTCATCATTGTTGTGATCTTTATCTTTATTGGTATATTTTTATTTTCTTTTCTTTCTCCCAGTCTGTTTATGGCATCTATGTCGCTATCGGTAAGTTGCACCTCCATTTTTTCCTCTTATTGTTTCTAAAACTCTCTCTTTCAGTGTTGTTAAATCTTCTTTTTCCTCTTTAATATCTTCGGGGATTCCAACAATTATTAAGTTCTTTTTCCTTAATTCATATTCCAGTTTTTCAATCCTTGATTCCTGATAGTGTATAGTTTCTTCAAGTTTTGTATTTTTCTCTGTTTGTTGCTTCGAATTTTTGTTAGTCTCGTCAATTTTTCCTTCTACCTGTAATAACTTCTTCATAAAATCGCTAAGCGTTATTTCATCTTTTTCTGCCATTGCAGTTTCTTTCGTTAATTCTTTTGTTTCAAAGACTAGTTTCATTATTTAGTAATATTAGGGAGAACTATCGCTGTTTGGCTCAAACAAGTTTTATTTACCTAGATTATACGATTCATATTTATATTAAAAGTCAAGACAATAGGTCCTTATTGTACTGATACTGCATGTTAAAAATTAATTGTTAAAAAACGTATTATTCTTGACTCCAACTGTCATATAAATATCATCGTGGGTGTGTGGTGCCAAAACGGCCAAAATTAGCATTTTCTGAGAAATGGAAACAACAATGGATTTTAAAAAAAATTCCAGACCGTATAAAGTGACGTTTGTCACACAATTTAGCAGTCTTTGACAGACACTGACAGAAAAAAAAGTTGCAAACATCACCTAATCAGTTAGGCCAACATGAAAAGAAAAAATCATAGCCAACTCTGTCCCAAAAAGGTTGTGAACGGATTATAGGTGCATTTATGCAATTTTAAGAAATACGTGCTAATTCAGATCTAACACAAGGTATTTCCTTCACAAAAAAATGTTTTAGATGAAACTTGTAGAGAATTTGTTGTGTTCTATAGCGGATATCGGAAAGGAAATACTATGAAAAAACTGATTTACACGCCATTTTTTCAAGATGGCGGGGCTAGTGGACACGTACCAATAACCTATAATTCCAGCCATTATAAAAACATAAAGACAGGTGCTGTAAAAAGTCTTTATAATAGAGCCAAAGTTGTTTGCTCTAATAATGAAATCTAACAAACAATTTTATTATAAATGTTTTAAAAAATTGTGAACACTTAACCTTTCTCCATTTATAAATGTCATAAATATCACCTTGAAGTGATTACAATAATTAATAGAATGTACAGCTTCTGCATCGTAACCTTAGAAACAGGTGGGGGTAAGCGTACACTTCGAGTTAAAAGTACATATCTTCGAAAGAGCTCGGTTGCAGCAGACGCAAGGGTCAAGTGATGGTCAAGTGTAAACTTATTTGGCGTCAGCTTTTTAGGGTGAATGTACAGCAGTGACGCACCAGCGAATAGTGATCTTGGAAGCAGCCGAAGTGCACGATGCGGGAGCTATACATATGTACAGCCTAAGCTTAAAGAGGATTTAACTGTAATTCGAGAGTCATTGATCAATAGTAAAAATAATAACCTTTCTCCATTTATAAATGTCATAAATATCACCTTGAAGTGATTGAAGTGAATTAATAGAATGTACATATGTACAGCCTAAGCTTAAGATAAGGATTTAACTGTAATTCGAAAGTCATTGACCAATAGTAAAAATGATAGCAGGGGTCTGTAGCTCAGTGGTAAGCATCTTGACTACTGATCTCAGGGTCACGAGTTCGATTCCTGGTCCCGGTGAGGTTTTCAAAAATTAAAAATGCAGATGAAAGCCTCTACAGAATGCCATCATTCAGAAGTGATGTAAAGCCGTGGGTCCCATGCTACTACGATGTTTAGCATGTAAAAGATCCCTTGCTAGGGTTAGAACTCCTTAGTCTCGGCAAAATTCTAAGTAGGACTTTGACCATATGACCAAAGCAGTCTGTGTCTAAGGTACCTGGTACTCTGCATGCCTAGACCTTGTCCATTAACAAACAAAAATAATAATGGCCCCAAGTTGCTATATATTTTTCAGAGATACAGCCTCTATAGGCTACTACTTGAAATCTATTAAGGTAAGACTGCACAAGCAGTATTAGGTTTCTTGAAAATCCAAAATCTAGACAACGATCAGTTTAAACAAAAATTATGAGTTTTTTTCTTATAAGTAGGCTAATTTCAATTGAAGTACGTTACTCAAAGTAAAACATAAAAACATATATGAACGCCACCGATTAATAAGGGTGCACTGTGCAGCTTTGTTTTATGGATAATGAAAATAACCTGTTTGGGAATAATTACCCTGAACACACAATGCTACTACATTGTTAAATTTTTAATGGGTTAATAACAATATACTTTTGTTGTAGGAGTGAAGATGTCCAATTTCCTTTTGGCCACTTACTATTAAAAGTCTTTTAGCTCCAGAGGAACTACATTTTATATATCGCAGAACATGGACAACAATGAAAATTTTAATAAGTTGTACATTAAACAAGAAAGCATCGAAAGTCTTGATAAAATCGGTATTCATACAGAAATGAATATTAAACAAGAAGATATTACATTAAAAAGTGAAGATTATGAAAATGAAACATCTGACAAAAATAATATAAATGTAGTTATGAAGACTTGTGGAGGAAATAAATCACACAGATGCTCTGTGTGTGGATACAAAACGACATTCAGAACTAACTTAGTTAGACATATGAAAATACATATCGGAGAAAAACCATACACGTGCTACATTTGTGACTGCAAAACAACACGTAAAAGTGATTTAGTTAGACATATGAGAATACATACCGGAGAAAAACCGTACAGTTGTTCCATTTGTGAATACAAAGCAATACAGAAAAGTTCATTAGTTACACATATGGGCTCTCATACAAGAGAAAAACCATATAGTTGTTCTGTCTGTGACTGCAAAACAACACGTAAAAGTGATTTAGTTAAACATATGAGATCTCATACAGGAGAAAAAACATACAGTTGCTCAGTTTGCGAATACAAAGCAACATATGAAAGTGATTTAGGTAGACATATGAGGACTCATACAGGAGAAAAACCATATAGTTGTTGTATTTGTAAATACAAAGCAACTCAAAAAAGTACATTAGTTACACATATGAGAATACACACAGGAGAAAAACCGTATAGTTGCTCCATTTGTGAATACAAAGCAACACAAAAACGTAATTTAGTTACGCATATGAGCTCTCATACAGGAGAAAAACCACATAGTTCTGTTTGTGAATACAAAGCAATACAGAAAAGTTCATTAATTACACATATGAGCTCTCATACAGGAGAAAAACCATACAGTTGCTCTGTTTGTAAATACAAAACAACATATAAACGTGATTTAGTTAGACATTTGAGGTCTCATACAGGAGAAAAACCATACAGTTGTTCTGTTTGTGAATACAAAGCATCACAGAAAAGTTCATTAGTTACACATATAAGAATACATACAGGAGAAAAACCATATAGTTGCTGCATTTGTGAATACCAAGCATCACGAAAACATCATTTAGTTATACATATGAGGTCTCATACAGGAGAAAAACCGTACAGCTGCTGCATCTGCGATTACAAAGCAACATGGAAACAGCAATTAGTTAAACATATGAGATCTCATACAGGCGAAAAACCATACAGCTGCTCTTTGAAAATACAAAGCAACAGCATTTAGTTAAACATATGAAAACAATAGAAAATCTCTGATGTTAGTCGGTTTGTGAATGCAAATGAATACAGAAAAATTAGTTATACGGTACGTGACGTCTTGTAGTATAAGCGAAAATTAAATGTCAAACTACTTTAGTCACGCACAAGATCTTGCCTATGAGCAGAAAAATGGATGTTACTATATGTAAACTAAAGTATATTCAAGCCTGCTAGGCTGATATCAGATTAACATTAAATTCTTATATTAAACTAGTAGGTTTATCTGATACGGCATCCTGGTTTAACCCAGGCAACTCTGTAAAAGGACGTTCATCTCACAATATATTCAAGGGCGGGATTAAAATTTGTTGGAAAGCGATCAGCATGCACCTGGGTTAATCCTATATTGTACTAGCAGGCCTGAATATACTATTGTAACGGACTGGCGATCAGGCAGCTGCAGACTTATGAGTCACCGTTGCCGAGACGGTCTTGGAGCCAGATGCGGGCAGATGAGTCATGTTCCAGACGCCTGGAGAAGCGACCTTGCAGCCAGATGTAAGGGATGACTCACGCTTCCGGAAACACGCCCGAGGTCAACACATGCATTTGCCGGAATGTACGAGCGAAATCTGGGATGTTCTAGACGGAAATTATTCGGATATAAATACGTGTCAGCAGGAATCGACAGTCAGTTCTCAGTAGTTCACTTTAGACTCGAAGCGCGCGTGATATAAACGAACCGTGAAAATAAATAAATCGTTAGTGTTTAAGTCGTAAATAGCCAAATAAATAATTGATGTTTACCCCAGCGCATATAAATAAATAAATGTGTCATTGTTAGAAATAGTGCCTGTAGTTCGTTAGTTTAAGTAATTTGTGTTCTGCCTTGTTAATTCGTGTTTGTAAATAATAATAATTAATAGTTGTAAATAAATGTTTAATACAAGAAGCGTCGTATAATTTTTAAATAGCCTGAACGTAAAAACGTAACACTATATAGTCCAATCGTTGAAGGTAAAAATAAGCTATTACCTCAGAATTCTTTGAACCTCCATAGATTTTTATGAAAATTTGGAATTGAGCTCATCTTACCCTTAACTTAAAAAGTGACATATGTTCGACTTGCGCTTTTTGTTTTTAAGGGGTGAAACTACCCCTTCGGAAAAAAAATGGAAAAAATGCAGGTTTAACCATTTTATGGATTCACATCTTATTTAATTATGTAGAATCAAGTTTCTTTCGTGTTTTCGAACATGATTTAGGATGTATTAAAAATTTTCAACCTTTAAAAACCTAAATTAATAAAAATAATAAACGAAAATATAAAAATTTATTATTATTTTGAAACTATAAATCATTGGAGCTACTATCACTATCAACTTCTTCCGCTTGGTCAATTGGAGGACAATTCTGGCAGTTGTCACCGCAGCATGGCCCGCATGTGTTACAATATAATCCGAGTCTTCGGCAACCACAAGAGGCACCGCATCCTTTTTTACAGTTGCAAAATATCATTTTAAGTAACTCTTCTGGTGCAGGCATATTTGAAGTTTCCATTGGATGTAAAAATCCTTCAGTATTAATCCACCCCCAATTAATCGGACGAATATTTTTGTTGCCGAGCCAGATTTGGGTTTGTAAATAAACCCTTTTAATGTGTTCATTCGGGGCTGCAACTGTTGGAGCCAGAGATGACGACTTTACTGCGCTGTTTTTTGTGGTAGCCGTAATAAATTATTCATAGCGTAGCTGCTCGAGATATGCTGATAAGTCTTCGACACGGCTCAATTTATTCAATTGTATGTCTTTAACAAGTCCGTACAAAACTATTGTGCAGTACCTACCAGCTTCTAAAATATCTTCAAGATCAGAAGTATAAAATATCTCAACCTTATCTCTCAAATCAGAACGTTTTTTTACCTATATTTTAAAACGCTGATGTTGAGTCGCACCCAGTAAAACAATGAGAAAAAAGTATCAATTTCGCACTGTTGGGATAATCCAATTCTAAAATTTTCGACTGATATACCATCGACTGAACATTTTGTTTTCCTAATTTCAGGAAATAAATTTCTTCGTTAGCTTTAGCTCTGGCAATGAAAATTACTGGGGCTATGACACAACGCCCACTGGTCACAAACCCCAACTCAGAATTTGGTCATAACGCCCAACTTCGATTCTGGTCACAACGCCCAACTTGGTCACAACGCCCAATTTTGATTTTGGTCACAAAGCCCAACTTGGTCATAACGCCCAAAAGCGATATTTGTCACAACGCCCAACTTGGTTACAACGCCCACCGACGCCTGTTATAGGAGAGAGAGCTATCGACGCCACTTAAACCACCGTTTTGGTCACAACGCCCAACTTGGTCACAACGCCCAATTTCGATTTTGGTCACAACGCCCAATTTGGTCACAACGCCCAATTTCGATTTTGGTCACAACGCCCAACTTTGATTCTGGTCACAACGCCCACTTTTGATTCTGGTCACAACGCCCAACTTGGTCATAACGCCCAAGTTTTATTTTTGTCACAACGCCCAACTTTGATTTTGGACATATCGCCCAGGCGGCACAAAAAGTAAGAAAAATGTGTATCTAAAATGAATAATAATAAATTAAACTTTTAAGATGAGGTAATAGGTAGGAAATTTTTCAAGTTCCCGTAAGTAGTATTAATATTATTTATTTTTTATAATAATTCAGTGGCGTAATACGTTGTCCAAAAAGTTTCTAAATTCGGATTATAACATATAAAGTTGTATTTTTTATATGGAACTCATATTTTGCTGTGGCATTATGAGAAAGAGGATTTTCTCCCATTTCAGTGACATATGTCGTATGGGATCAAATTATTCATTTTCACTACTTTATAGCAACAATTCACAATTTTTAATATTTCGTCGTTTTCTAGTTGAAAACTTGTGCGATTTAGAATATACGTGATTAAACAAAGTTTTTGCGTTGTTTTAATACCACCGTTTGATTGACAGAATTAATTACGTATGATTGTTGCTTATAATATTATAGTGTCCTTCATATATCCATTTATCAGAACATTTTATTGTCCATTAAAATCTCTGCAGTTTCTCAAACTAAAAATGCACTTCTCCAAATTTAAATATCCCCTTCCGTATACGGGGGAGGTTCGAAAATATGAAAATGGCTCAAGAATAAAGCGCCCTTATTATTCAAAATATACAATAATGTTATTTGAAAAAGTTGCTTAGAATTAAAAGTAGGTGTCACATATAAAGTCACAGCCACCTGCTCTAAAAAACAATTTCCACTGGTTTTTCTTATTCTTCTACTACCCTGCGAATTACTAAACGCGATACTTCAAAGTTAATTTATTGACGGATACGATAAGAGTTTATTGTCAAATTTGAGTTTTGGTCACTTAATCTGAAATTTGTGTGGCCCAAAATTGATGCTAAAAATCTCATATTTCTGTCAACAAAGACACAAGTATCTTAAAAAAATTAATAATACGCGATCCAAACATCAATAGCAATTCAAAGCAATTATAATTTTTAATAGAAATGTTATAACAAATATTTCCAATTAACATTATTGTATATTTTGGAAAATAAGGGTACTTTATTCTTGAGCCATTTTCATATTTTCTAACTTCCCCCGTATACGGAAAGGGATATTTAAATTTTGACAAGTGCATTTGTAGTTTGAGAACAAGCAGGGTGATGTTTTTGAGAAGTCAAAAATAAACTTTTTCCCCCATTGTTACTCAATCCGGGGACATACTGTATAACAATTTTGTATTTTAGAATATATTTCGTCATTTATTACTTACCTTAAAAGATTTGTTGGCGGTAATTGCACTTAAGATGGTAGACATAATCCACATGCACTTTAGATAAAAATCTTCAAATTGAAATATTTCTACGTATTATCTATAAATCTGCATTCCTGTCGATTTGGGAACAGGTAAGCACAATACATGTTCAAATACTGCATAATACTGCAATGCAGAGATTTTTAAAAATAAAAGGGTAACTTCCAGTTTTTTTAAATTTTGTAGATCTTCGTCCGGCTATTACTTTATTATTATTTTCCCCCATCGACACTTTTTTCCCCGGCATTTTTTTCCGCCACCCCATTTTTCCATATCTCCTATAGTTATCGAGATTCCCTATGAAAACATCGAAATTGCCTTAACCTGTAACCTTGGAATACAGTTTATGGGCTTCGTATGCGTTAGATGGAAATAGACATGATTTAAAATCTAATATCCTAGGATTCAGTGTTTTCTGAAAACGAAACACCTTCATTCTGCGGATACTAGATGTTAATCGCATATAATTATTTCTGTCTAATGCATACAAAGCTCATAAACTGTATTCCAACTCATTTGATTACCTTTGTTCACATTTTCCGCCACCAATCTGTATAAAGCTAACTAGCAATTTAATCAATTCTGTCATTTCAACCCAACTTGCCCTCCACGAGAGAACATTAGAGGCATTAAAATTTCGACGGAAAACTCAATGGGTGGAAATTCAGAATACAAATTCTTAACATTCGGATACCTACAATACCTATTATCTTTTCTTTTGCTAAGGGGGCTCAAATTTATTTTCGTGAACAAGCATGGTCGCTGTCGCAGAGTCTACAGGTTAAGGCAATTTCGATGTTTTCATAGGGAATCTCGATAACTATAGGAGATATGGGAAAATGGACCCCCATCCTAGAACTCTTTTTTCGAGAAAAGCCTAATGGTTTAAACCAAAATGGGCTACCGTCTTTTGTTTTCGAGTTATAAACAAAAATTGAATTTTTCGATTTTTCGTTTTTTGACAATATCTCGCTTATTTATAAAAATAGATAAAAGTAATTTGACGTTCTTCTGGCACCTTTTCGATACGAATGCAGTGGGTAGTCAGTTATTCAAAAAAAGTTTTAAAATTCTAGTTATACCATAAAATTGTATTTGTGTAGATGAAATCCATAGTTGTATGTGGTATCATGAGTAAGAGGATTTTTTCCCATTCCAATGTTATACCGGGTGTCCATTCTCAAAGTCGAACATAGGCAATTAACATTAGTGCATTCACTCGTTCTTCATTGAAATAGTTCATTTATCTGTAGATAATTTTAACAGAGGTAGACAGAAAATACCTGATTTACTCAAACTAATTATTACCAATTGGTTTGACAAATGCTAATGAACTTGAAAAGCAAGGCATCGCATATTTAAAAATTCCCAAGTTTTAAACTAGTATTTTAAAATAAAAATAGCATCTTGAATATTATTGTTGGTATCATTTGATGCGCAATAATGTTATCTTTCCATTGATACCATTATCTTCCTTGTAAATTGAATTGGCGAGCAGGAATCGGCAAAAACGTTCAATACAATGTTAATCGCCTATGTTCGACTTTGAGAACGGACACCCGGTATATCATAACTAGCTTTTACCTCGCGACTCGTTCGCGCGAGGTTCGGTATTTGTGTATTAAATAATGACTAATTATTTTCTGTCATCCCATCCCATCCCATCCTATCCCCGTCCCCGTCCCTTTCTCCGTCCCCGTCTCCGTACCGTCCCATTCCGTCCCGTCCCGTCCCGTTCCGTCCCGTCTCGTCCCGTCCCGCCTCTCCCCTTACATCCCATTCCTTCCCTCCCCTTCCCTTTCCGTCCCGTCCCGTCTCGTTCCTTTTCGTCCCGTCCCTTCCTTTTCCGTCCAGTCCCTTCCTGTTCAGTCCCTTCCCGTCCAGTGCCGTACCTTCCCTTTCCTTTCCGTATCATCACGTTCCGCCCCGCCCCGCCCCGTCACGACCCTTCCCGTCCCGTCCCGTTCCGCCCCTTCCCCTCCCGTCCAGTCCCGTCCCTTGCCGTCCCGTCCCGCCCCTCCCCTTCCATCCCATTCCTCCCCTTCCATCCTTTTCCTTCCCTTTCCATCCCGTCCGCCCCGCCCCGACCCGTCCCGCTTTGCCCCGTTCCGTCCCGTCCCGTTCCGTCCCTTCCCTTCCCGTCCAGTCCCGTCCCGCTCAGTCCCGTCCCGTCCAGTCCGTCCCGTTCCGTCCGTCCCGTTCCGTCCAGTCTAGTCCCGTCCCGTCCCGTTTTTTCCCTTATGTCATGTTCACCGTCTCGGACTTAAAAATAAATGTAATTTTCGCAATCAACGTCCCAAAAAACCGCAATAACGACACCCATATCGATTTTTAGGCTTACTTACCCCATTTCACCCCCTAAGGGGTTGATTTTCGGAAAATCACGAAATACGTGTTTGATTATTTGTTTTTAGGAGTACTCCTACGAAGTTTCAAGTCGAAATGTCTATTTAATATTATTTCTCCATACAAAATTGGAACCCCCATTTTACCCCTTTAGGAGTTGAATTTCGAAATATCCTTTCTTATTCCTTGTATACATCATAAAGGGAACCTCTGTGCAAAATTTCAGCTTTCTAGGTCCAAGGGTTTGGGCTGGGCGTTGATGAGTGAGTGAGTGAGTCAGTCAGGACTTTTAGAAATATACGGGTGCTGACTTGCGCGACGCACCATAGGAATTTGCATAGTAAATTCTTTATGTTCAATTATTTGCTCTCCTAATTATTTTAGAGTTAAAGTGTAGATACATTTTTTGTAGAGAAAAAAATACTGCATCTATTCATACTGTTGCTAACAATTTTTTATTTCCCGGAACCGAAGGAATGCAAAAAACAACCTAGCATTTTCACAAAAATCAGTGATGCCATGGAATTATTGAAACAAGCCAATGCCAACGCAAATGCATGCGGCACGACAATATGTGCTGTTTGTTTGTTTCTCATTGATGTTTGACGTTTATAATAATTCATTATTAATTATGTTCTACTCAATGATTCTAAGGTACCTAGGACCTTGTCCATAACAAAAATGGTTTTACGAGTATGGTGGAGGTTCGATAAGTAAGCTCCTTGTTTATTATAAAATATTCGCATCGGCAAATTCCAAACAGTACAACCATTAATAGACTGATTCATTTTAAGTTTAAGACTACAGGCACGTTATTAAATAATTGTAGGTGCATTAATGAGGTTCAGAACTTACACCAAAACGAGAAAAACGACAATACGTTCAATCTTTTGACGGCAGTGACTGGATGATCGCCCCGCACGCACTTGCGTTGGCATTGGCTTGTTTCAATAATTCCATGGCATCACTGATTTTTGTAAAAATGCTAGGTTGTTTTTTGCATTCCTTCGGTTCTGGAAAATGAAAAATTGTTAGCAACAGTATGAATGGATGCAGTATTTTTTTCTCTACAAAAAATGTATTTACACTTTAGCTCTAAAATAATTAGGGGAGCAAATAATTGAACATAAAGAATTTACTATGCAAATTCCTATGGTGCGTCGCGCAAGTCAGCACCCGGTATATAAGATATACAGATTGGTGGCGGAAAATGTGAACATAAGTAATCAAATGTGTGTGAATACAGTTTATGGACTTTGTATGCGTTAGGCATAAACAGACCTATATGCGATTAACGTCTAGTATTGGCAGAATCAAAAGGTTTTGTTTTTAGAAAACACTGAATTCTAGGATACTAGATTTTAAGTCATATATGTCTACTTCTGTCTAACGCATACAAAGCCCATAAATTGTATTCTAGCTCAATGGACTGCCTATGTTCACACTATCCACCACCAATCTGTATAATATAACATATACTGTCCCTCATAAATTTGTAACACATGGATTTTTTTTATCATCCATTTATTAGAGTGTTTTATTCCTGATACAAGTTTCTACATCTTCTCAAACTAAAAATGCACTTGCCAAAATGTAAATATATTCGTATACAGGGGAGGTTCAAAAATATGAAAATGGTTCAAGAATAAAGTACCGTTATTTTTCAAAATAGACAAAAATGTTATTAAAAGAGGTTAAAAGTAGGTATCAAACATAAAGTCACAGTTACTTGCTCCGAAAACATGTTTTCTGGTTTCTCCTATTTTTTTCTTACCACGCTGTGTATTACCAAATGAAATAAAGTTAACTTGTCAACGGATACGATAAACGTGTATTGTCAAACCTGAGTTTCCCCTCACTTAGCAACCAGGATATTACGTGATTCGAAATCAGTGCAAACAAATTTCATTTTTACTTTCTCGCATACGGTAGTATAGAGAAAGTATTGTAATCGTCAAAAAAATCGACTTCGAGATTTTGACGAATCTTGACGTTTTAGACCCCCTAGAGTCCGAAAAAACCATTTTTCGAATTATGTCTGTGTGTGTGTATGTGTGTGCGTGTGTGTGTGTGTGTGAACACGATAACTTAAAAACGAAATAAGCTAGACCCTTGAAATTAAGTACATAGTCATTATTCAAAATTTGTAGATTCCTGTCAAATTTTGAGCGAAATCGCTTAACCGGAAGTGGCACTTTACCTAAACAGGTAGCGGTACCTATTCAAGTAAAGTACCAGTTTTCTTCGAGATATTTGAGCAAAATTTTGTACATAACATTTCTTACGTAGAAAAACTACCAGATATTACATTTCAGCATGATCGGTTAACCGGAAGTGGCATTTTACCTAAACAGGTAGCGGTATCCATTCAAGTAAAGTACCAGTTTGCTTCAAGGTATTTGCACGAAATTTTGCACATACATTTATTATTGAGAAAAACTTCCAGATATAAAATTTCAGTATGATAGGTTAACCTAAAGCGGCACTTTACCTAAACAGGTAGTGGTTACCTGAAAATGTAATTTTATCGCTGTATGTATATACATTGCAATAAACTTTTCAAATTTGCTAGAAAACAAGGCGAATGCGAGAAAGTCTAGGGGAGCACACTCCCGATTTTTTATTGTACAGTGCCCAAGCAATCGCAGGGAGATCACCAAAGGTAGGTGAAACTTTCAACAGCTGAGGAAACGTCTCTCAAGGGCACCGAAACGAAGCAACAGCAGGGGGATTTCGGATTTTGGCCAATTGCACGTTAATTTGAGTACTAAACCCGAATTTCCGTAGTGCGAATTTATTTTTTCTTATTTTATTTGACGTAACGAACATTCTTAGCCGGACAATAGACCTGTAGGGGCACAAGTGGGACGAGCGTTGCTTTTCAAAATAGTTAAGTGTCTTAATGACCAGTTTATACTGTAACAACATCCCCTGTAAAGTAATATATAATTCCTCATTAGTTGCAGTTCTGTAACCCACTATGTTACACCCGCATTATACCAACGGTCCTCGGTGCCGAGCTTGCAATTTCGTCGATTCTCCCGTATGTTCTGGCACTCTTGTCATAAACACGATATCGCCTACATCGTACTGAAGTTCAGGGGTGCGTCTCTTGTTGAAATATTCGCTTGGATTCGTTTGATCAGCGTGCATTATTTTGCGTATTTCGTCACGTATTACTTCGCGGCTTTCGAAAATTTCTTTGGCGGTGTTATCAGGTATTAATACTCGATATTCACCATCAGCAAATCTCGGTAAATAGCCGTATATAACTTCAAACGGAGCCTTTCCCATTGTTTTGTTTATCTCGCAGTTTAAGTCGCACTGGTAGTCGTCACGTTTTGTTACTTTCTTCCACTACGTTCATTTATTTTATTTTATTTATTTATTTCGTATTCAGTCAACAGCCGTTAGGCCAATTATAGGCGTCGCTGTACATTTTATGGGGACTTCCAACCCCACTAACGACTGTGATGTTATTATGACATCCGGGACCAACTATTTCCTTGGCAGCCGTACCACGAGGCGCCGAGTGAAGCAGCCGTGAAACTCCCATCCAGGTTCCAACCAGAAAGAGCGTTGTTTAACTCTAGTGATCGTACGTGGACGCTTGTTCAAGCTACACCACCCGGTACCTCATAGTGTCATTACTGGTAATACGGCCCTGTTTGCCCTTCCTACCTGACCATTTGCTCGTGGATATTTGGTGAAATTGAACGTGTGCTTAATGACACTTCAAACATAATACTCCTCAAATTCGTGTGAAGTAAAACACGTACCACGGTTGGCCACAATTCGTTCCGGTAACCCGTATGTATTTACGAATTCTTACAAAGCTGTCAAAACGTTGCTCATTTTGGTGTTTCTAACTGCCCACATCGTAACGTATTTCGAAAACCCATCTGCCAACATTAACAGGTAGTACGTATCTTTCCATGGAGTCGAATGGTCCTAAGTGATCAACATTCGGTAGAGAGGTCTTTTAGGGAGCGGTATGGGGTGCAAATGTCCTTGCTCTTCCACGCCCTTTACTTTGTTTAAAGTGCACGCGATGCGCGCTATATGTGTTGTCTCGATTTTCTTATCATTTTCGGTATTACGTAAAGCACGCGTTGCCCGTTAGTCGCACTAACTGTTTTTTAATAATCGTCCGTAGTTCAGCTTGTAATCTTTCACCAATTGTCGTTCGTCCTTGGCTGTTTCCTTGTTGCCCTTCTGTAAGACGTTATAGTTGCTCACAATTTTGCGTCGTTGTAAAAGTAAAACATAATCTTCATTAATTATTTGTAAAATTTCACTCCTACTGTGAATTTCTCGTTCAGTGTCGTCCGCGTTTTCACGTGCTGCTCTTGAAATGGCATCTATACATGTGCCATTTTTGTTCTGGCTCTGGGTTTTATTGGACAGACATATCTCGCAATCTGGGGATTTACGGTTCTCTGTGCATTTAGGTACGTCAACGCCTGGTAATCCGTTACGATCTCAAACGAAATTCTCAAAAGATACTGCCTCAGTCTATTTACACAAAACACAATGGCCATTAAGTCTAATTTACTGAAGTGATATTTACACTCCACGTTCGACTCCCGCATTCGTCAGCTCTGCTAACAGCCTCGCGCGCTTTGCGTATCCGTTTAACAAACGCCTAAACCGGTAAGTCCGAGACGTCGTACTTCGTGTACATTCGGGGTTATGGATAATTTTGCACTGCATTCGTTTTCCGGGTTCCAGGTTTTACTGGTCCATTGGAACGCATCCACGAAACAAAAATGGGATTTGTAGAAAACATTATCTTTTTAAATGATTTCATTGATTAAAAAAAATAAGTATTTATACACGGAAGTAACAAGGAAAATAAATTCTCTTTTATTTAAAATTACTAAACTTTGAAACATTTTTTAACATTATTCTTCTTAACATAGAATTTCGACGTAGACCTGCAGCCGACACTGTTCGAACCTTTGGAGCTGTGAGCTTAAAACACATCAACAAAACGAGTGGCGTGGGCATAGCAGGAATAACCATCCGTGACCTGGAGGAAGTGATCCCATTTTCAGCAAACATCACCAATCCTTCCATATCAGATTTACTGTGGCTCTATGGAAAACGGACCAGTCCAGCGTCGATTCCAGACTGGAGTGAGTTCATGGAGCAAGCTACGATGGGCCTGAGTGTCGAATCAACAGCAATTGTTTGCCTGCCTTTTGTTAACGCGCCTCCTTCTGACTATGACACCATCTACACGGTTCTGTTGGGTTCCGCAGAAAAAAGTAGACTTTTAGGACAGAAAAATTGATAAGATCATGTTAGGCCACGCGTATTCCAGAGCACTAAGGGCTCATATTTTTGCACATTCTGCTATAGCGACAGTTTTCTTCAAAATGATCGAATTGAACGAATTGTCTTCTCAACTTCGTACGGAAGTGCTGGAAATTTTAGAGAACGCTGATAGGTCTGTGGTTCTCAGAGAAGAATCTGCAAGACAACTTCTGGAAATATTTGCTAAAAAACTGCAAGCATTGAAGAACCGAGGGCCCACCGGACAGCTTTAGATTCAATATTTTGAAATCGTTACCCTTGTCAAACAATTTGTTGAATCGGAGAGACTGGGCAATTGGGAGCTGCACCTTCAACCAGTTGCCAAAATGCTCCCTTATGTCCACGCTAGCGGCCACTTTGCATATGCTAAATGTGCCCATTTATATTTGCAAGATATGCATGATTTGAAGAATACAATCACAGCGAAAGATTATGAAAAGTTCACAACACAAGGTAAATTCACTATTCGGCGGACAAGCAAGTTCTGGTCTGGTACGTGGAGCGATATGACTATAGAGCAGTCTTTGATGAAAAACATGAAAACTTTTGGTGGCCCCACTCACGGACGTAGAGTCAGTGATTGTGTACTTGCCATGTGGACGCAGGGGATTCAAGCAGTATAATCCTTTCGCAGAAAATCCGAACCTGATTTCAATCAGCACTGGCGTAGTTGGAGATTCAAGGATCTCTTGCCAAAAGGCCAGCAAGGTATTCTGGGTATAAGAAAATGACAGGAAATAACTTCCATAATGTTAAATTCAAAAGAAATGACAGAGTACAGTCACTGGCTCTGATGAACAATGCAATCAAATTACGTGGTGACAGTATAGCCATTACCCCTACAATACTGTTCCAGCGAATAAGCATTACAAAGCAATCAGATGAAGAACTGGACGATTTCTTAAAATATTAACTATGCCCGTTTCCACTATCTCTGTATGATGAAAGTGGAATGCGAAAAAGTACGAAATCGTCTTTGTACAAAGCTTTCCAGCCATGCACACAGAATATTGATGCTGAAAGAAAGCAGTGTGTATGTTGTTGATGGCGGACACTTGCTACATAGGGTCAAATGGAATAGGGGTTCAACCTTTTCATCAATTTGCGACAGTTACGTGAGCTACGTTCGTTCGAAGTATAAATCGTCTGCTGTTGTCGTTTTTTATGGATATCCGGAAAATGAAACAGTTGGAGTCACTAAATGTGCAGAGCGAATGCGGAAATCGCGAAAACATATGTCGAGTGAAGTAATGTTCGAAGAAACTATGGTACCTACTGTCTCCCAATAAGACTTCTTGACACATCCGAAGAACAAAGATCGACTTATCTGCCTTCTCATGAACAAATTCGCTTCAGCAGCAATGAAGACAAAGAAAGCAGACGAAGATGCCGATTGTTTAATTGTGAACACGGTTCTAGCCCTGGCCTCAACACATACATCTGTGGTTGTAATAGGCGAAGATGTCGATCTTCTTGTTATTTTAATAGGCATCTGCAAATTTGACAACTTGTATTTTCTCAAGCCAGGAAAAGGAAAAATTGCAGGGAAGATATTCTGTCCTCGCACCGGTGTAGTAAAAATTATCGCCGACAACATTTTATTCATACATGCCATGAGCGGGTGTGACACCAAATCCGCTATATTTAATAAGGGAAAAATGCGATTTATAAAGACTGTAAAGACACATCTTGGTCTCAGTAATGTGTGATGTGACACCCGAAAGTAATGTGGAAGCGGGGTACCGATTTCTTGTGGCGTTGTATAGCACCTCAATATCGCTTCGAAAACACAATCACTCAATAATATTCGCTTACAATGTTACATGACAACAAAATTAGCAACATGGCCTCGCTGCCTCCAACCAAAGCAGCTGCGCACCAACATTCACTACGAGTTTATCATCAGATACAACATTGGCTTGGCAATGAAAAACACCCGAAGACTGGGATTGCGAGAGAACAAACAGTGGACTCCAACCTGTCACAACTCCGATGCCTCCTGCGCCAGATTCTATCCTGCACAAGATATCTTGTAAATGCAAGAAGAGCTGCGCGGGAAACTGCAGCTGTAGGAAAACCGGACTGTTCTGTTCAACTTTGTGCCTTCATTGTTGGAACACATGTTGTAATAAGAAGACCGTGGTAGTTGATAGTGATGGGGATGACGATGACATGTTAGTACATTCTGGTGATTTATTTGAGACTCCGTTATCTCTAGAGGTCGAGAACGTCTCCCATATACTTCCGCAGATATTGACCAAGTAATCTTGAACGATCAATCTCAAAGCGGCGAAAATTAAATGAAAAACTTGAATAGTTATGTAAGTATTGTAATGACATACTGACCATTAAAACTAAAACCCTTTCATTTTTTTCCAGAAGATATCGAACCATCTTCTTGGACTGTGGGGTGTGGAATTATTATTGTTTAATTTTTATTCGAATATTTGTAGTACATTCTTATAGCAGCTCTACATTGTACTTATCTATCATTTAAGTGTATTGATTCATAACAAAAGTTATTGGCACATTATAATTTACCCTGAGATACGTTTATTATAACTGTAGCTCATAGAGGCGGAATAGGTTCTTGTTGTCCCGATCACGCTCTATAGTCGGCGAATTTCAACTCGCGTTTGTGCCCTAACGGTGCGCGTGACGACAAAAGTAGTGAAGACTCAAATTATAGGAAATTATATGCTTATCATTTTAGTATAGCGGTTTGTTCTGCCAAAAGTTGGTAGTTTTCTAATTATAGGCAAAAAACTAGGGGAAAACAGAATTCTTTCATATTTTTGGGGTATAACGCAAATTTCTCAAAAAAAATGTTGGGAAACTTCAGATTCGTAATCAGCATAGCAAAAAACATAAAGGAGCAAATAATTGTAACTACACCAGAATTTGCGCCAAAAAACTACCTGGTTCCTGGACTATAGGAAGCCAAGCCTCGTTTGAAGAAACAGTCAAATAAAATCAAGCTTGGCTCCCAGTCAAATTTTTCAACTCCCGCCAGTAACTACAGTTCTTCTACTTTCCCACCTAATTCAAAATTCGAATGCTTTAGTTGTGATGGTAATTACTGACGGCAACACTCCAAATTTAATAATGCCATGTGTTCATCTTGCAAGAAAGCAGACCACATAGCAAACGTTTGCCGGCATCAGCAAACTCCTAGAATGCCTCTATAAAGTGCTGATGAATAAGCAGAACCTCCGAAAGACTTGCCGGAATTTCATGTTGATTACCTACTTCCAGTAATTGGTAAACCTCTTACATGAACCTTTTGCAGTGTCACTATCACAAGTTCCGAACGTAATCAACAAAATAGTAGATCGAACTTCGCCAGTTATGATCAGTGCTCTTCTGAACAATCATCCCATCAACATGGAATTTGAGACAGCAGAGGCTTGCTTCATTGTCTGTACCTTCAACAAAATATTACCAAATAGTAAGATGTATGTTTCTGCTCGCAGCGTCTGCATCTACACACAAAAAATTCAAGCCTCCGAAGTACTCTAGTTAGCGTGACATAAGGGAATCAATCAGTTATTCCCGACATCTACGTCACCGACTTTCTTTCAGATAGTATTTGTGATTGTGGGTGGAGTGCTCACTTTGCTGACCTTTCATTTAGTGATTTCTTTAAAGTTTACCAATTTAATGCAACTTCGTAGTATAGGAGACTGGCATTACCCTCGAGAAAGTTCTTAATTAAATATGGATTATTCAGTGTTTCTGCATGTACTTACACTGGTCCATTAATAGACGTGCATATCAAAACCGATGCGCAACCAGCGTTTGCACGAGCTCGTCAAATTCCCTTTGCACTTCGAGATTTTTATGGCCGTGAAATTGCCAGAAAATTCAAATCCGGATTTTACAGTAAATTGCCTCATTCTGAATGAACGTCGCCCACACACGTTGTTCTTAATGAAAGTAAACTACATATTACTGGTGATTATAAATCCACTGCTCCTTATTGATGAATCCAATACCTCGATTAGGCGACTCTCTTTTATAAACTCGACATTGCTGATGCTTTCATACGTCTACAGTGTTCAGACGAATTCTGTGCTGCAATGATCCTCAACACTCCTACTCATGGACTAATCAAGCTTACGCGTGCGGAGTACGGCTTGGCAAGTATTTCTGCTATTCGACAGCGAATAATGAAAGAAGTTTCACTTGACCTCGATTGAGGAATCAATTGTTTTGATATATTAGTGTTTGCAACGTCTACTGCAGCCATGCTTAAAGCCTTGGAACTAGAACCAACATTTCCGAGAATGTTAAGTTCTGGTTTGAAGCTTCGACGTTCCAAATGTCCGTTCTTTCTTGAGAGTGTATAGTAATTTGTAACGCTAGCTCCTGCAGCAAATTTTATTGATACATTAAATGTATTTAAATTTGTACATCGTGCTATCGAGATGTTTAGCCAGCGCGTGGTTTACGATAACGCGAAGGCTCCCGCTATGCGCAACGTAGCGTTAAAGGACCGATCGCGTCGTTTCCCTCTCCAGTAGAAGCTAGGACAAGTACCCCGATAACGTGGCAGAAAAGGTTAAAAGAAGATTACAGTGCCAGTTCAAGTAACTTGAGTCCACCGGTCCTGACCAGCAGTGGCGTAGCCAGCGTTGGCCCTTGGAGGGGGATATACAATAATAAAAATATATAGTAACTGTTTACTTACGTTTTTTATAGATTGCATGGAAAAAAGTGCAAATATTAAAGAATATTTTTAGAATGATAGTCGTTATTCAACAAAAAACATTACAAAACAAAATCTAAGTGCCGTGGTTTTTTGGTCAGTTCGTCAAATACTTCATCTACTTCAACTAGTATTTTCCGGTGTATCGCCAACATTGCTAAACCGTTAAGATTTTTCGACGCATACTATACGCACAAGTGTTTCCGCCCCACTTCTTTTGTTGTTGTTTTTTCATCGATCGATATGCAACCGTGGATGGTTTATATTATACTTATACTAGTATTTATTTTTGTAGAAGGTACAGGTCGATGTGGTTTCTTATATTTTGTTACAAAACATGCAGAGGAGTTTATATTGCAAGATTTTAAATGGAAATAATATGGACAAATTTGGAAATTGGATTTCGACAAGCAATAGTAAATAAAGTTAATTTGCTTGATTCTAAAACATTCTAAGATTTCTAATTTTGTCAGCTTCTGAATTTTTATAGTTGCAGCAATTTTTTTAAGTTTTTGACTCTTGGGGGGGGATATATCCCCCATATCCCCCCCCGTGGCTACGCCACTGCTGACCAGCAACACACCAGTACCAGTCCTGAACTCTCCGCTTCCTTACCTGATCTCAAATCCTCTCCTATCTGGGTCCTCCGATCTGGCAAGCTGAACTGCCTAACGAAGCAGACCTCCAACGCTTACCAGTCCAGGCTTCATGGAAAATCGCAAGCTGAACTGTCAACCCTGAATCCAAAACTTTCCGTAAAGGCGAAGCCGCTAGAATTCGATTTTACCTTAGTTTGCTGAACTTTCTCGGAAAATCTAATCCTTGAGGCTAAAACCCTCGCTTGGTTTTTGGACTGTCTTGCAGAGTTAACCGCTTAAAGCAAATCCCGACGGCGTAATCCTTAAGCGCAGATACCGACGCCTAGAAACGTTTCACTGAGATTCTTTAACCCGCACCTTCATATCTATTAACATATCTGTAATAATTTACGTAAGAACCCGCATATACCTGATGGAGTATCCGCTTAGAGGTCCCTGGCAACGCTACAGCAGCAGGAAAAGTCGCCCGCTACATATTAGCACCGTTGCGACTGGAGCCCTCGGCCGCCAGCGGCCAAAATTGCATACCGCTCTCGGACTAATCACGTAAAATTACACTTTTGGTTATTCTGAGAGTTCCGGATTTACATCATAAGACACCGCTATAACTTACTGCTGTTAATTTATCACCTCGGAATTCTAGGTAGTGTGTAATCTTAATATCTTACGTATATTTTGGCAGAGCAAAGAACGTCAACACACTCCGCCATTTTGCCGCTTCATATCGCCCTGAGTGACGTGGCCGATAGGCGTGGGAGAGGCAGCGCAAAGGCCACGCTCTAGCTAAGGGTTACAGACCACCACCTTCGCACAGTACGTGTTAATTGGGTTGCGGAAGAACCAGAAACAACGAAACGTATTTGCCAGAGGAGCTGATTGATTTTTATTAATGTACTGTAGCCGGTTCTGGCTAATTTAATTTAAAATTGACTAATATATTCGCTACAATTACTAAACTGATATTGGCTCCAGGCAGCTCAGAAATCGAAAGTACCAATAATAGACTCAAATTTTGTAACCCAAGAAAGTACACAGAATAAGTTTTATAAGCGTATAATATGTTTAGCTAGTTATACATCAAATTAAGCTGTATTCAAAATTATAAGAAATAAAAATTTAACAATGCTTGTAAATAAATCAGGATTCTTCTAACGGTGCGTCTCGGTCTTTTGGATTCGGGCCGTGTCAGTTACTTTTGGACCAGCCTCGGCATGGAATAGTTCTAATGTTTCGTGGGCAGTTCGGCGGGCCTGGATGCAGAAATGAGAGTTGTTAGCGAAACATTAAACATTAAATCCGACTTTAAACTCAAAAGTGTGGGCAATATTATATTAAATAACGTGCATACCTGGAGCTATTAGTGTTATCGCGGTCTGCAGGTGTACTGAACGTGGCAGAGTTACAGGCGGCCGTGGAGTTTATATGGATTACCTTAGGCGGAGACTTCGCACGTCCAGGTGGGTGAAATTGTAATTGAATTAAGCTCAAGCCTTTCAGGCGGTGATTGCCGTGAAAAGCGAATTTGGGCCGCGGCTTGCAGCTAGCGGACGTCGTGAAGTGGCCCGAGGATTAAATGTGCGAAACTATTAACGTCGTCTCGTTGGGATGCCGGCTTTCGTTGCGGTTACATACAGGCTGGTTTTTCTGGTGTGAATTTTAAGCCGCTTTCGTTTTTTATTGTTGCCAAATGACAAAACTGAAAGTTGCCCAAACAAACCACATTTGCAAATGGCACCAGCTTAAGTGCTGTAAGACAGTTGCAGGAGTTTTGTGAACACATTATGCGCACGACAATTATAAAACTGTCCGGACTCTCCTAAATCAACAAGTTGGACCCTCCCGAACAGTAAAATACGTCGATCAAGTGACAGGTTCCTCTATAAAAAATACTATTCTAAAAGAAATTGATAAGTACTTTGCTTTATCAATTTCATTCGAAATGATTTTCTTTATTTGATTGGAAAGAATTTGTAATGGTGTACACTCTGATTGGGTTTAATGTGTGCATGAACCTAGGTTGCGTACGTTTTTTCCTGAGTTATTACGACATGCATCGGCTGGATTACGGACGCTCACTCTAGACGACTCTACTTATGTTAACTTTAGTTAAGTCGAATAGAGGCTGGAAATCTTTGTTTTCCACGTGGAAAAAAACAACGTCATGGAAATCTAATATTCTTATTGAGGACAAGTGTAAATAATATTCTTCAGTTAAGATACTGCAGTGTCGGATTACTCGGACACTCATAGAAATAAAAGTGAGAGAAAGAGTCGGTGTGCACACAATCTTACTAACAGTTATGATAACTGCATTGTCGGTATGTGCTTCACATAGAGAAGTAAGAGATGAACAAGTTTTGATCTGTTACAGCAGTTCTCCGGATTACTCGTACAGATACATGCATCAGATCTTGCTTTTTCTTTTTCTGCATCCCCATTCGGATGCGTTTTATACAACTTACGAAAACCTCTCCATTCCGAGTCGCGCTGCGGGCAGCTAATGACAAAAATCTAAATTTAGTTGCCAGAGAAGCCCTACGCTAATTGGTGGCTGCTCTTCCAAACCCCACAACTGGTTAATCCTTAAAAAAATTAATTGAGATTTCCCCACAGCGTTCCCGAAACTGCTTTCAACGCGTGTTCTTTTCGTTTTATAACAGTCCCATATATTTTAAGGTAAAAATTAGCTCGAGGTGGCTGTTTCTTTCCACCACCGTGTCGTTCTAATTTGGCCTAATATATTTGTCATAATTTATCATAACTTTTGGCTCCGTAGCTAGGCCATGTGCTAAAATATCGTGTTACTAACCAAACCCCGCTAAATCCCTAACAGCCCCAAAAAATATCGGCTTATACCTTATTCAAAACAAACAAAAGCTATCGTTAAGGTTCATAATTGTTTGTCTATAAATACAAATAATTCTTTACATCTAGCTACTAAACTAAGAGTATTTTATTGTGCTTCCTGAAAATAAAATAAATGGTAATGTTCGTGAGTACGCGACCCTTACACATTTTATATTGAATATTATTTGAAAGTCTTCCTGAATGTCTTGTGGCTTCGACATGACGACGTATCTCTGGGTCATGTTTTGCAATTAACTTAATAGTTTTTAAAAATACTACAATCTTTACTGTTAATATCATTCAACGGCCCTCTTAATGCCAGATGGTTCTTAGTTAAGAATAGTATTTGTTACTGATTTCGGTATGTTCGCCATTTTCTTTTTACATCCTAAATATTTTTTTAAAAATCAGAATCTACTAGTTGTCAAAGTTAGTTTGTCGACGGACTTTGCCAGAGAAACAACAAATCTTAAGTAAAAAATTTACCGAGCAAAATATTTATTACTCCGAAATACATTTTGTGGACTATTTCTCAAATCTATGCAATAAATATGACATTTATACTGACGCATAATGACAGTTCTTTGAAATACCACCATGGTTGCAGGTAGCAAAAATAAATAGATAATTTCCTTCATATCCACAATAATGTGTAATCACTATGGTTTCTGTCAGTTTAATAATAAAAATTCAAAATTTAACCGCGGTTAAAAATGTGTCAAAAATTAATCGCTTGTGTATAATTTTATCATGATTATTAAAGGTGCTTGCTTCACCAACTGAATTTTATCTATTTATTCAGAAAATAATCACGCCGAACATCCCACGTGCTTGTAAGCTAGCCTGAATAAATTTTGACGTTTTTCTGTCAGAATATTTTGCTCTGAAGAAATATATCTAGTAATTTCTTAGTCTCTATGGTTTCTGTCAGTTTAATAATAAAAATTCAAACGTCAAAATTTAACCGCGGTTAAAAATGTGTCAAAAATTAATCGCTTGTGTATAATTTTATCATGATTATTAAAGGTGCTTGCTTCACCAACTGAATTTTATCTATTTATTCGGGAAATAATCACGCCGAACATCCCGCGTGCTTGTAAACGAGCCTGAATAAATTTTGACGTTTTTCTGTCAGAATGTTTTGCTCTGAAGAAATATATCTAGTAATTTCTTAGTCTCTATGGTTTCTGTCAGTTTAATAATAAAAATTCAAACGTCAAAATTTTACCGCGGCTAAAAATGTGTCAAAAATTAATCACTTGTGTATAATTTTATCATGATTATTAAAGGTGCTTGCATCACCAACTGAATTTTATCAATTTATTCAGGAAATAATCACGCCGAACATCCCGCGTGCTTGTAAACTAGCCTGAATAAATGTTGACGTTTTTCTGTCAGAATGTTTTGCTCTGAAGAAATATATCTAGTAATTTCTTAGCAAAACATTCTGACAGAAAACGTCAAAATTTAATTGGCTATTATAATGCACTTACGATATTACTGTTGATAAAATCCCAAGGAAAAATTTTGATTTTTTGCCACTATAAAAACACATGATTGGTTCAATTTTTAAAAATTATGGCATTTGATTGGATAATAAGAAATTCGGGGCAAAACCTTGTCCTACAATTTTCCTCGTTTCGACCGCCTGTTGAAAGCCACTGATACTGCAGGCAAGCAATGACGTCAATGAACACGTCAGTTGTGTAGCAGTGGGGTTAGGACGGAACTCAAAATTATAATGTGCAAATTTCGCGCTTCGTAAACTTTCAAAATCTACAGTAATTCAAATGCGCTCCCACTAGTGAATTTTCGACACCACGTTAGAATGAGCACGCTCTCGTTTAAGGCTGCAGGCAGGCATTCGGTGATACTTAACCTAACTTTTCGAACCTTCTGTGCACAATCACAATCAACAAGTTTATTGCCGTCGCGTTTCAATGGAAATCGATTAGCAAAATCTTATTTTAAGCTGCTCCACAAAGCCTCGCGGCCGCATTTCTATGCCTGCGGGAGCGCCTTCAGTGTGGACTCCTCGCTGGGGGGCAGTGCTGCTCGGGCCGAGACGACCAGTACGACCACCGGCTTGAACAAGCTCCAGGCGCAGGAGTTGATTTTGAGGCTTAACAGTGAAGAAAGGACTGTTTTGTTTTCTGCTTTGCAGGAGTATCAGTCCAAGTTAATTAAGGATGAATATCAAGGTACGGAGGATTTGAACAGATAAGTAGACGAATATACACAAATCAACATCATTATATATACATAAAGAAAACGTTTTATGTATAATTGTATCTCATGTAAATTGGATTTATTATATTCAGTAATGTGCGAACAATCTGCAATCCGTATTGTACGCAGGAAAGAAAAATAGGTATAGGTATATTTTTCAGTTACAATGTTTAATAAATTATCTAACTAAAATCTTCACATAATGTCTTATTTGCACACTATTTTTCAATATAAATCAATTTCTATAATCTACTTCTTATCACATTGACACTAATTATTTCTATTTTTTTTTCTGAATGTTATTCATGCAACTATAATCAGTTACATAATTAATTATTTAAATTTATTTCAATTCAAATTAGTCCAAAACATTAATCAGATTTCTTTTTAACAGTAAGAAATAACAGCTTTTATAGATGATACTTTAGTTGTTTGCTTCTTCTTTGCCTTCATGTCCTTACCCAACGTATCCTGTTCGTTCAAATCCCAAGGGCTTTCCTGATTTACCCTCTTACTGCCGGTCGTATTCCCGTAGGATTACTTTTGTGCAGGATATATTGCATTAGGTGGAAATTGGGTTGTCATGAAAAGGAGGAAAGAACGGTAATATAAAAATATTCAGTTGAATGTGTTTTTCTGAGACGAACGGAATAAAATTGAATTGACAATTCTCAAGGGTGCTATTGTAACCAATGACCTTTTCCTAACTTTATTTATTTCCAATAACTACTGTTCCCTTATGTTTCTTTTGTTTTTTCCCCGAGGCATATAAGTAGCTGACAATAATTTGTATTGATAGTTTCAGTCACTTCATTTAACACATTCACGAAATTATCTATTTTTTAAATGCAAACTTTCATCAAGCTTTCATTCACCTTCCAATTCTCACACGGCATGTCAACGATGTAAAAGTGAAATGTTGCTATTGAAGGTCAGTTAGCAGCATCCAGGTGGCGAAGTAAGTTCGGCCGGCCAGCTAAGCTCCCCAGGTTAGGAGATGTCGATCCGACGGGCTCTTATTGCCTGCTGCCAGAGGACTGGCTAATGAAAAAGTGCGGTACGAAAATTTTAATGCAGCTTTGAACCATTACTAACAGTTGTAAATAGCATTCGCTTATGCACGGTTTGGGCTTCTGTTTACAGTTCGCTGCATTTCATATTAACAGGTGGGCTAATATTGGGGTTGTTTGTATTCCAGTGAGGTGGTAGGTAGTTGTAACCGTCTACCAAGTTTAGAATTTTAGATTTTAACAATTGTGGTCAGTTGTATATATTTATATCGTAGTTAGCAACAGCATGGTTTTACCGAGTGACTAATTCTGGTGATGGATTTTTTGTGTCTTGAAACATTAAATTATTGTGTACTGTACTAACATAGAATATTTAAGCTAAATATTTATCGATAATTAAGTGAGTTATTTGCAATATACATTTCGCAACCTTTTACAAAAAATATGCATGGAATTTGTAAATTACTGTAGTTAAAAGTAGTTTTATAAATTCTTAAGGTTGATTAGATAGGTATTTTTTATAAGCTACATGCTTTCGAATTTTTGGATTTGCTTACACAATATTCTTTTTTAAATATTTTCGCGGGAAGTTACAACAAATCAAGCTGTTCAGAAATTCATTATGTAATACCTAATGAAACTTATGCTTTGGTTATGTGCAAAATGCTTTTTGTTTATTTTTAAATGGTAGGAACACTCGTCAGCAAATACAGTTTGCAATTAGTTTGATAAATGCGCTAAACTATACAGGGCGCCCCTGAAAAGGTGGTTACCACAGATCGTGTAGTCGAACTAAGACCATTAAACTTAACTTATATCTATGCAAAAATTTACCATTTAAGGGTCCATAAACGGACGAAAAATGTTTTTTCTTCGAGCAGAAAGAAAAGCTTGGCTTTATGACCATAAAAGCGGTTCTGTTATAAAGAAAAATATGTAATACCATAATAGCAATGATAATAGTCATCGGTCATCGACGTTTGACTGAAGGAGATCGACCAGTTATATATCCATATAGGGTTACCAACACAGGGTCGATGCTGACCCGAAGAAAATAATTTTTGGGGGAGAAAAAAGTGGGATATAATTAATAAAAAAGTACAAGGTGAAATAGTTTTTTACATTATAGAGATATAATTATTTCTAAAATTGTCTTATATTTTTTAAGTAGCATATGAAATGCAGTATTTTTTTACTCCTCCATAGATACATTAAATTTGAACAAGACGTCTCGCTTTAATATTTAAATAATTATTTGCTCTTTTTATCTCTTAGCTAGCTCAGTGATCATGAAACTCTCTTAATATCTCAGTTAGTCGCGTATGCAAGATCACTATCTACCAAAATAGAAATCTGGTTCTCCCTTACAGTGTTGGTGCACAATGCACAAAAAAGCAGAATTATTTACATCATCTATTGATTTCAAAAGCGCATATAAAACCAAAAACGCGCATAAAAGTACAAAAGTAATAATACAAAATAGAATTAAGTTCTCACCTATGTGCGATATAGATTGAGGCTACTCGCAATTGTGTTGCAAACATACATGAACAACGTAAAACATTACCAAAAATTGTGTTGAAATCATTATCTTTTAAAAGAACGCAAATTTCAAAATGTCTAACAAATCTGAAATGTCAAAATCAACTGAAGCCAGTACTTATGTAAGTCGCTGAAAACACATTCCTGCGCGTTTGCAAAAGCTTGCAGTTAAACGCAACCTTATCACGCTTTGCAAACATTTTACTTGGAACTGACTGCTGCATACCCTTGCAAACGGTACGCCTCGATTGCATCACCCGCTCCTGGCGAACATTATGTTGGGAACCACTGATCGCGTGCAGGCCTCGTAAGGGCAGTTGAATTGGCGCCCCTTAAAATTGACGCTTCAAATAAGCTTTTAAATATAGCACAATGGGTGTAACGCTCGCTCGCTGCAGGTTAACACTGTTTGCAGCACTGTTTAGGGTCGCTTCAAATTATGTTATATTTTTCTAGGCGAATTCACGTACATACTATACTTTCATTTCAGGAGAGGCTGCGTGCGACTGCTGCCTTTTTTGTTACATTTACATGAGTTGAAAATCCCTGCATCCCATGTACAGCGCGTTTCTTGCTGCACTCGCGAAAACTAAAATTCACAATGCACGTCCAGCGCAGGACCGGTTTTGCGAGAATTTGCTTACATAAAATACAATATTAATTCTTATAATCCTAGAACATACGAAATACAACTTGGCTTCTACATTTAAGCATGAAAATAAACATTATCGGTAAGGGATCCAGATGGTCCGTTACATATAGCATAATTCTTTGTAAATAATAGAAATTAAAGAACAAAACCATTTTTTACATTCCATAAAAAAAAATTCAAAATTCGTCTTAGAAGTTAACTAAACTACTACGAAACTACATTTTTCTGAAAACAAATTAAGATATTCTAAAATTATATTTTTCCCTCTTGATTTGCTTTTGAATTCACTTGTAATAACCCAGAAACAAACCGCACATAAGATCAATTTGTTGACAGATAAATTTGACAGCGCAGTGAGTTTGCGCGTTGCTGTTTCTAAATTTAACAGCCCAGTGGCGTAACACGGGAGTTTTTTAATTATAAACATATCGGTGAACCTAACTTGCAGATAAGAGTCCATGCCTACCGAAAAATAGCTAGCCATAAATAAGTTTACTTGCAGATGTGCGATTTACTATAAAGGGCAAAACACTACAATCGATGAACCCATTAATACAATTATTTATTTATTTTTGATCAGTCAGAATTTGATTTAAATAAAATAAAATATGTGTAGGGAGTGTATTTATTAAATATTTAAGTATCATCATCACATATCTCTATACTATATGTAGCAATAGACTTACAAAAGTGTGACACAACAACAAACAATGTAAATAAACATGTTCGAGTTGAACTAGCCCTTTATAAGATACGAGAAAAATTGTGAATGAACACTTTAAATACCTATAATATTTTGTTTTTATTTTATAGAACAAGAGTGTTGTCTAAGCAGGTAAATATTCAAAAACCAAAGCTAATCTTTGAAATGTCGTATTAGTTTGACAACTAAAAATTTAACAAATGTACAAGCTGGCACATTAACAGCATGTTGTGATAACCACTAACATGCACTTAGATTGGTACATTTTAACTAACATCACCACTAACATCTAACATTGAAATTTGTGAGGTTTATCGCCTAATACATATTTTCTCTATAGTCGAATCAGTTCCGCCACCCAATATGAGAGATCTAGTCAACAGTAAGTAAAAACCGATCCGAATCGCAGCAATAACAGCGAGCTTATTTTGCAGTTGGCATCGCTAACTCTATTCCATTTATCGGCTTCGGATTCCTCGACAACTTCTGCATGATCCTCTGTGTAAGCAACTGTTTCACGATATTAACCATGACTGACGTTTGTTTTCTCAGGGAGACTACATAGATTGGTACTTGGGCTCATACTTCTGCATGTCGACGATGGCGGCCGCGGCGCTAGGAAACACGTTCTCTGACGTTTTAGGTATAGGGTCGGCGTTCTACGTCGAGCGGTTAGCGAATAGGATAGGGTACAACCCGCCAAAGCTGTCGCCCATCCAGATGGAGATGCCCATCTCGAGGCATGCGGCCAACATCGGTAGGGTTCTGGGAGTTACGGTAGGTTGCCTGCTGGGCATGTTCCCACTGCTGTTCAAAAAGGACGTGAAAAAGGAGGAGGACAAAAAGGCGGCTCCCGTTTGAAACTGTGACGACTTAATAACTTAGGAAAACTCTCTTGCAGCATGCTGACTTCTATTGCTTTGAAACTGAGAAGTACAAGATAGAATATTTAATGCCTATAGAAAATTCTCTGTGTTAGATGGTCTTTGCTGGCTAACAAAGACGTACAAAGCTTGTTCTTCAATATGTATGTAAATCTAGAAGTGAGCTGCTAAAATCATTCAACTTAATATTTCGTTTTCTTGCGAAGAAGGGTAATTTAGATTTGGAGTTTACCTAAAGTCTGACTATATTGAATATTTATTGATAGTTTTCATTGTTATTGTTATATATTCTGTTGCAATAATTTATTGTGAATATAATGTTTTTATTAATATTAGTACATATTTTATAATATTTTTGGTATTTCTAAGTCAGTTAGCAATATATATTGTTATTATAAAACTTTTACTATTGTAAGTCTGATTTGTGTTCCTAACTTAGACGATGAATTCAAGCAAAGATTAGAAGTGACATTTATTTTTTAAACTAACGGATTTTAGGGTATTATCAATTTCATTGAAGTATTATAATTCTATTTAAAGCTGTGGAAAGTAATAACTGTCTATAATTTTAAGCATTCTTTATCTTCACTTTTGCTCAAAAACACCACAATTCGATATTCACATAATTTCACGAGTCTCACGCGAAGAGGGAAAGTATTAAACGCGTCTTCCTAAACTTAGGTTTCAATGGAAATACATATCATGACTTCCCAGCTCGACTTCCACCAGTGCTTTCGATCGGCCTGGACGTCTTTCTCACTGTCTTCTACTTCACCTACGCTCAACTCTCACTAGCACTTGTTATAGCAAAACACTGTACACACCACAATAAATATATTCAAAAGCGACAACTATTTTTGAAAGCTCTTTGAACGGTTGTTGTTTGTATCTGTAGAACCAGTGAACTTAGGTGTCCAAAACAGAGCTTACTTTGATCTGTCCAAAATATAGAGATATACAGTTTATTGTTGTATACTGATCAATGTAGAAGATTAGCAAATAAATCTTTTAATAAATTTGCGGTTTTTGCTATTCTTTGTTGTTAGGGTTATTAAATATAAGAAATAAGTTATGAAGGGGCAAGTGTACGTAATAGATATTAACGATACAAGTTTGATTATGAGCATCTTAATGATACGAGTTTGATTGCCAAAACGAGGTGGTGAGCCGAGTTTTGCACCAATCAAACGAGTTTCGTTATGTGCCATAAGCAAACGTGTATTGTTCAATATTTTATCTTCATCAATAAATTCTGGTTCAATGTATTTGTTTTATATAAGAAGAGTACGGCAATATCCATTACTGCATTGAGTGCGATAATATCTATTTGTTACCGCACTTAGTGCGGTAATGAAGCTGTTAACGATACTAAAATTAATTTGGTTAATAGTTTATAACAACACTGATGAAGATACAATTTTTAAACAAGCATATATATATCACTCCAGCATGTTGATTACCAGAAAGACATTACATAGTATAACAGGTATGAAACACTTTCTTTCCTTTGTGTGAAACAGTATATTACATACCGAGGTGGAAAGTGTTTCATTCCTGTCGAGAGATTAAGTAGTTAACTGAGACGCATAGCGTCGAGGTGAACTTTATCTCGAGACAGGAATGAAACTTCACCGTGGTATGTATACTATTTTATTCGCAACCACTTTAGATAATTGGAAAAATTATTATATTATGATACGACAGGTTGTGACGCGCATGAATGGATCAACGAGATTCCCAGTGTCCCTATCTACTTAGCGGTCGGGAATGGATCGCGCATGAATGGATCAACGAGATTTCCATTGTTCCTACCCACACAGCGGTCGGGAATGGATTCATTTCCAACCGGCAATCACTTTTCCGACCGGCTGGAAAGTTACAAGTTGAGAATAGCTGATTTTTCAACTTTTTAAAAGTCAGTAATGATCTTATTACATATATGGTTGCGAATAAACTACTCTTATTTTAATAGTTTAGAATTTCACTTTCACTGCCATCCTACAGTATTGAAGTCAGTTCTCTATATACAAGATGTAAATTGCAGGGCTTAACCTTAAGGTTAAGCAATAAAAGACGGCACGGAAGTTTCAAATATTTTTTATGTCCTACCAGTACATTAATTGAAATTAATGACTCTATTTTAAGGTATCTTAGATACAAAATAACGCTCCAGGGCAATTATTTTCTTCATAAGAACACTAGGGTTATTATAAAAAATTAACAGTATTTGTTTCCATGGATACAACCTTTATTTCAAAAATTATGCACCAGTCACAATGAAAGTTAATGACAGCTCATCCAATGTCACAAATCTAACTTAGATCAGCTAACTAGATCAATCTTAAATACCATAGCATAGTAATTATATGAATTGAATATGAATATAAATTAGGTAAGAAAATTGGTAGGACATAAAACCTTGAAGGCACCACAGGCATTATGAGCTAAGAGCCCGCGATTGTTGTACACACCTCGGGCCAAAGGCCCTCGGTTAGTACACTAACAATCTTGGGCTCTTATTTTACTCATAATGCCCCTTGGTACCTTAATAACTAATTTGGGAACTGTAACGTCATGTGACGATTTGAATTTGTGAACATCTAAGGTTTACTCTTGCTAATTATCTTTACTTTTAAGTAGTATTACTTAAACTCACACAGGTTCTGAGATTGTTGGAGTGATTAACTACGATTCAATATTTACATCATTTACTCTTAAACCTAGCAAACAATAGAAGAATATCTGTAATTTAAATAAACATTTACTTAACTCCAGTTTTCGTACCCCATAATCTCAGCACTCAAATGAAATTTGTATCTCCAGATATTGCAATGGTTTAAGGCCCACAGCAATTCTGGGTGCCTAACTTAACAAGAAAATGAAAAAATACAAAATGAGCACAGAATTAATATTTTGCTTATTGCAAGATAAAGCCAGTATTTTACACTAATAAATGCACGTGATATGATTAGCAGTAACTATAATTTGATTTAGAAAGGTTAGCATTAGATAAGGCAGAATCAAAGGGGTTACGTTTAATGTTTTATTCATAATTGATGCTCGGAATGGCAAGCGCACCTGAGCTTGTGTAGCTGGCAGATTTGATTTGGTAACGTTAATACAATAATGTGAATTTAACATGATACAGAGATGGTTTGTGGTGTTACAAAAATGATACGAGCGTTATGAGTTAAACTTTATGAAGCCAGCAAACGGCAAGACAGCTGACGGGTAAAGAAACAGTGCAAAGATTACAAAGAGCAAGATAGGGCAACCTATGATAGGACACAGACAATTGTGCAGTGCTAATTATAAATTTGTGAAACAATGCATTTGAAAACTAAAGTGATTAAAAGCAGAGTAAAGTTGAAAGTGATGATTTCCAGGAAAAAGACAGTTTAGTTCCTAAGTAAAAACATTATATCAAAAATTATTTCAGAAAACAATTGTACAACGTAATTTCTGGGATACAAGACATTCAATTGTTATGATTGAAAAAACAAGCCTTGTAAAGTTGTGCTGTCGGCAAGAGGTGCTCACAGTTTTATGTAAATTATTTTCAAATATAAAAGTTTTCCGTGTGAGCCAAAAAGGGTACTTTTAATATTCACCAATCTGCAGAGTGTAGTTGTATAAAGTTTCTTCGAATTATAAGACCTCAGTGAAGAGGGAGAAGCTCTGCAAGAATTGACCAGGTGCGTTCTACAGCGAGGCCAGTTTTCGGACATGTTTTCGAATAGATGAAAGCATCAGCCAGCATTATGTGTACTGCGTGTTGGGGAGTCCTTTATCGAGCCGTACATTCAGAGATTTGGAGCAGGAAGCCGTCACCAAGTTTATGATTGCCGTGGCGTCGTTTGATTTTGTGATCCAGCCTACGAAGCTGCCCTTGCAAGGTAAATTTCACAGGGAAGCATTTGAGAAGGCCCACTAGCTTTGGGTTTCATCAAGATTAGAGTTTGTACGAGGTGTAGAAGCGGGCCCCAGCTCCGAAATTCGTTCCAGAGAGGTTCTTATCAAGGTAGCGTCCTTTGATTTTGTGGATAAGCGGTTTTGGACACCGAAAATTGCAGGAAGTTAAATAAATGCAGATCTCGGCGTTCCCACGTCACTGAAACAAAACCAGGTTAGCCGGAAATTACGTCATATTATTTGCATTGTATTTACCTGATGTGAATTTTGCTATTTTGGTGTTTGCATTCAAATTACGCAATTTTTATATGAGCAGATCATTTTTGTGGTTACAGTCAATTTGAAGGTCTGTCCTACTCAAAAGTAACTGTAATACAAGTTGTTGAACCTACCCCTTTGAAAAGGAGTTTTTCTCATGCTAGACCGGAGCTTTATTTTATTTTATTACAAATGAATAAAATAGAAAGAGCAATAAACCATTTATTTTGCTAATATTAATTATAACATTATTTTAATAAGCCCTGTGATTGACACAATATTGAATTCTTTTATTAAAACTATTTACATAATTTGCAATTGTGGGGAGTTGCCCTATTTATTTTTTGATATTATTACTAAAGCCTTTTTAGTAGGGCTGATTGTTGTAATGATAAGTTAGTTTCTTAATAACATCAGATACGCCGATGACACGGTGGTATTGGCGAGTAGTGGAACAGAACTGCAATACATACTTGAAAGGGTCAATCATTAATGCAAAGAACAGGGACTACAAATGAATCTGAAGAAAACTAAACAATTATAATTCGTTATCAACAACGTCTGAATTGAAAGAATCAACTCCTACAAATATATTGGAACCAGGCTGGAACAGACAGGAAATCAGACGGCTGAGATAAAAGCAAGAATATAAATACCAAGATCAACGTTCATGAAAATGGAAAAGTTCCTCTGCAATCGAGATGTCGGTATCGAACTAAGAGTGAGAATAATTCGCTGCTACGTGTTCTTCACTCTGTATGGAGTCGAAGCACGGACTCTAAAACAACGCAAAGTGAAGAGGTTAGAGGCATTCGAGATGTGGTGCTATTGCAGAATATGGCGCATACCCTGGACGGATAGAGTCACTAACAAGGAGGTCATAGAGAAAATGATCAAGAAATGTGAAGGTGTACTTTCTATAAAAAAAAGAAAACTTGAATACCTATGACATGTTATGAGAGGTCCGAAATAGACCCTCTTCCAACTCATGCAAGGGAAAATAAAAGGAAGGAGGAATGTTGGTAGGCGTACAGTGTCATGGCTGAAAAATCTGCGCGAATGGTTTAGTTGCAGTAACACTTAACTGTTCAGAGCAGCTGTCAACAAGATGAAAATTATCATGATGGTGCTCAACCTCCGATAGGACAAGCAGAAGAAGTACCTGCGTCTCTGTGTCACGTCTATATGTTAATTAATAGGAGGATCCTCAGCTTATCAACACGATCTTCCGTGCGCATTAGACTTGGAAATCAGCTCTTAATTATAAGGAAATTACTTCCAAGCTTATCGACACAAGCTTCCGTGATCATTCGGCTTGGAGGACGTGAAGGTGGTTCTGGACAGGAGGGTGCTAAAAGCAATTCGACTAACTCAAGCAGGAAGGGGAATTTCAAGTCAGGTTAAGGTTCTCAGGCAGTTTAACTTCTCAGGAAGAAGCTAGCAATAGAACTTGTCTTACGTGAACGTGATTCGCGTGTACTATTAATCTGGATTTTGTAATATTTTTTGATGTTATAAACTTTTGCTCTAATTAGGTAAAATTTTGCCAAAGTACAATATCCAATTGCTCGCCCTTACGGTAGCCACAAAAGGTCCAGGGTTTATTTAAATATTCGAGTAAACTGAAAATAGAACTGCGAAACAAAATACGTCTGTTCTTGTAGATATTGTACATAAAATGTTTTTAAACTCAGAAATAATTCTACAATTTATGCATATAATGTAATAAATTAACTTCTTTAGGGGCATGGGTAGGACACTGATCTGACAGCTATGTTGATATGGACGCACGGTAGCCTCTCAAACTAGATGATCGTATATAGTGACTAGATGACTAGAGTAAAATCTAGTCACTATATTTACGTCAGGTTTGCATCTCGTAGCGGGAAAGGCTGGAACTGGAGTATTGATCTGTAACTGAACGATTAGTGTGCAAAATGGCCGTTCGATTTTTGACAAGTGCAATGCTTTAATGGTGATTTTAAAAGTGAATATGACCCTCAAAGGAGGTTGCTGCCGTTAAGCGGGATTGTGTTAGTTACTCAAGCTAACGGGCTTTAGTTTTGACTGGTAAGTTAGATCTCAGAACTATTTTCGGCAAAAAATGGGTCAAGGCAAATCTTTCCTTTTTCCCAGCGACGTGGGAGACTTCAACGAATTCCCAGGATTATTGGAGTCAGCATTCACCACCGAAGTTCCGGCTGCGTGAACATACCGATGCCAGCCTATGAAGTGGTTTTGTAGAAAGAAAACTCACAGCAGATACTGACGTGTGAGTTTGGGTTAGGGGAGCAAAGGGTAGGATCGTAGTCCCAATTGAAAAGTGTCAGGCTAGCGACTAGAACTACGGCGGTCTAAGAACGCGGGTTTCCTCTGCAGCGAAGTACAGGTGCTGGAAGTTTAAACCCCCTGGGGGCTTTTCGGCTGGAATACCGGGCTGAAGTCAAGTCACTTCAGAAGCGAGGCCGCTCGCTTAAATACTCTTCTATCTTCTGGGGCGGCTTGGGGGAAACTGCGGGAATACGTGAATGTCAAGTATATGTGTATTTCTATTGGAATTTTGCCCTGATCTAAAAGGTTAAGGCGGCACAAGTGCGGAATTGAGAGTTTTACCTTCGTTGGAATTTTATCATGACCCAAGAATTATAAAGTGTAGAATGTGACGGGAGAATAGCTGCGTACAAATTTTAAACGCATTAAAACGCCTCTGGCTGCTCAGCGCTTGCGACTAATGGCGGCAGTCGAAGAATGGTGGAGGCGTTACCCCCAGCTAAACAGGAGATTGATGAAAGACAAACTTTATTTGAAGTTTTCGATATTTATAATAATAACCACACTTCGATCTAGCGAAATATTATATTTCACCAAAAAAAAAAAGGACTGAACTATGGTTGAATGGGCCCGCAGGGCGTAGCCGGGGCTTGGATCTACGTCAGCCTAGTCCTTCTGGGGGGGGGGGGGGGTGTTAGTAGGTCTTCGTAGTGCGTGCCGTGGGTGCACTCGCTAGTGGGGGAGCGCGGTAGCTGGGCTCTCTGCGGGGGTCGCACGTGCGAGTCGCGCTTTTGGAATCGTGCTTCTCACGGGTTGGGGAAAGCAGCCGTGGCGTAACAATGGGATGCGCCTTGCTAATCTAGCGGCAGAGTTTAACATGTACATAGTCAGTACAAAATTTAAGCACAGAGGACAACATAAGATCACTTGGCTAATACCGGGAAGAAACACAGGAAATCAGATCGATCACATGATAATATCAAAAAAACGAGAACAAATTGTTAAAGATGTAAGTTCGTTTAGAGGAGCGAACTGTGACACTGATCACATATTACTTATAGCTAATGTAAACCTAGAGACAAGGAGGGCTGAACAAAGAGTTATAGCAAGAAGAAAGTGGAATGTGAATAACCTAAAGATAAAAGAAAAACAACAGGAATATGAACAAAGAGTAAACAAATCCATTAACCGAAAACCTGAAACCCCAAATGTAAATAAAGAATGGAAGCAAATTGGAGATAGCATAACTAAGGGAATAATAGGCGTAAAGAGATATAAAAAACAAAAAGAATGGTTTGATGATGAGTGTATAGTTACCATCAAAAAGAAAAAAAAATCAAGACTAACTTGGCTGCAATCGGAATGTATTGAAGAGACTATGTACAATATAGAGAAAAACAGTAGGGACAGTAACGTGTGTTTTTTTTTTAGAAGCGGAGAACTTTAAATTGAAATAAAACACAAAAATGTTTTTATATCCATGAAATTGGCTTTATTTGAAAGATAATTTTATGGCATTACCGTTTGAATATGATTTGGGGCATGTGACCGCCGTGACTGGGGCGTACATGACGTAATCTGGAGGTCTAATTTTCACACACCCTTTGCAGTAAATCAGGCTGTATTTCGGCAATAACGCTTCTAATGTTGGCTTCCGAGTATTCAATTGTTTCCGGTTTATCGGCGTACACATGCGACTACATATCCCCAAAGAAAATAATCTAATGGCGTCAAATCGCAAGAACGAGGTGGCCAGTTAACAGATCCACGAAATGGATCTGTTAACTGGGTAGCTGGGCAGGTCGGCGCGTGGTCTGGGTGGCGGCGTAATTTATCGAACGGCCTGTCCAACGGCAGTGCGCCGTTCTCCTGGGCGGTGTAGCCGGTGGGCATGTTGGTCAGATCCGGTGTTCGGGGGCGGCATGTAGGTAGGTATGGCGGGCGTATCGGACAGCCGGCGCCAGAAGTGGGGAAGGCCGGCGCGGTTTCATTTCTGATGCCGGGCTCGGGCGGTCGCGGGCAGCGGGGAGTCCGTCGGGGACTGTCTAAGTAGCTCCCGGAGTGACAGCTAGCAGCCTCGGCGATTTTGCAGCTCACATGTGGACTGGCGAATTATGAATTCGAGCGGCGGGCTTTCTACAGGAATTCGGTTTTAACAGACTGACTTGCTATGGATCTAGATCGAATTTGCTATCGATCTAGATCGATATTTATCTGGAAAACGGGCTTAGGAAAATGTTAAATTAGCAGGCAAGGACACGTTTACCGCAACGATATTCTGTGCTAGTTCTGCTTAGAGAAACAAGGATTATCATAGATGGATAATTGCGAGATTTCCTAGTTCATTGCAACGATCTTCCGTGGGCATTTGGCTTAGAAAACCAGTTGAAATAATAGAGCGTTAATAGAGAGACTTTCCAGCTTATTGCAACGATCTATTAACATTTAAGTATACCGGTAAATGTTGGACATGGATAGTTGTAAAGGGGGTTAGTAACTCTAAAATCTACTTAAAATGATAGGCATGACAGAAAAAGTAAATTGGTTACATTGAAACGACAGTGGTGAACAAGCCGCACAAAAATTCTGCACGATATGTCGCAACAATGGTGACAATCTACTCTAAAAGCAGGTCACGTCGCACGTCACCTCCAAATATGGTTGTTGCCAAGCATAAAATTACGTCACTTGTCAACACAAGTGCATCGCACAGACGGTCTAAAGTACACAGGCAATAAAAAACCGTAGATCACAGTACCTGCATGATGTCCGGCGATGTTGTTGATTCATGCAACCGAAATATATCACCGTCTCGTGGCATTCTCTGCAGATGATTAAAAAACAGCGTAGATTGCTGGCCTTAGAAACGATGTTATAAAACGAACTCCCCAAAAGGCCGGGCTTTGCGTAAAGATCCTTGTAGCGACAAGCATTGGGAAGCTAATTACCACAGCTTCCCAGATTTGGGACGTCGGAAAACCTCACTAGGCTATAACACACATCCGCTAAGGGAAGTTCAACTACGCACAACCTTACGATACTAGCTTCAGACCAAGAGTCTCTTAAAACGAACGCACCACCAAAAAGCATACGGACAAGGGCTTTATATTAATTTTGAAGACAGGTCAACCACTTCGTAACTCTGCCGCTGAGTTAATACTAGGAACGCGGTCGAAAGAAAAAAGGGTATAGGGCGCTTTTGCTTGCTTTCCCTGTCCCACTCACGCAACCGTTTGTTGTGTTTTTGTATATAGTTTTAATACAGTTTAATAGTTCTAAACTAATTTTCTAGATACATTATCAAACGCCTTCTTGATGTCTATGAAGACCACATATATTTTGTTATTTGAATGTTTCTCTATCAGTTGTTTCATCGCGAATATGTGGTTTTGAACTCCTCTTCCTTTTCTGAATCCGCTTTGTGTATCCTCTAATTGTCTTTCAGCTAATTGTCTTTCAGCTATCCTTTCTAGTCTTTTAGCCAGGATCCATTCATACATTTTGGCTACTATGTACAACAAAGTGATACACATGTAATTAGAACAGCCCCTTTTGTCCCCTTTCTTATGAATTGGCGTCAGTATTCCTACCTCTTGTGGTATTTGCTCATCTCTCCAAATTTTATTTATTAACTTTACTATTACATCCAAAGCCTTCGTTCCTAGGTTCGTAATCATCTCTGTGTATTGAGATGGTTTTAAGCTCACAATTTAGCTTTGTATGCAGTGAGAAATATTGAACAAAGTCAATTAAAGCACATAGTTGAAATATTTTATTTAATTGCAATTTAAACAGTAGTTGAAGTTATTAAATGCATTGGAAATGAGATGCAAGAAGTATAATTAGAGGGATAAAGGCAAGCATAAGCAAAGCAAATTTTAGAAGGATTGAATTTGAAGTTTGAGTAAAAGAAAGATTTAAGATAGTCAATAATGTAATAAGTAATATAATAGGTTTGAGCATAATTGAAACCAGACCAAATGAAAGTAATTAATACAAAAGGTTGGTTATGTGCATAAAGAATATGAGCGTAGAGTTAGTAATAAACGTACAGGCCAGTGAAAAGCAAGCAATCTGAAAGGTAGTTGAAAATCTAAGCAAGATAAGATAGGATTTGCAAAGAGCAATGGAGAACGAGAGCAACTGAATTGAAGAAAATCCAGTGACGTGTTTAAAATTGAGTTCAAGTGCCAGTGCATTTTAAAAACTAAGTGATTATAGCAGAGCAGTGATTATTAAAAAAACGTTTTATGTGACGAGGTATAAGAAATAAAGACAATTTTAGATTTAAGAAACATGTTATCAAATTTTATTCCTTGATGTAAAATTATAACTAAAACTAATTTCCTTTAAACAAATTCAGATCGCGGTTACTAAGCAACGCGATGCTGTTTTGTCAAAAGATAAGAAATAATTGCTGAAAATTGACAAGCTTGGGCAAATTGTGCTCAAGTAAATTTAATGTTTTAACATAATAAAAAAGTATTTACCAAGTTAAAAAGTATACCATTTTATTATACCAGTTATCGGGCATCCGCGGAAGCGTTATTAAAAGTTTCCCAGTGATAGAAATTATAAAGTTGTGCAAACCGACTTCGGCTGAACAACGGCAGCGGACACCTGAGAATTTCAAACTTCGACACCAATCCAGGTGAGCTGCAGAAGCCAGGGGTATCCAGTCAAATAGGTCAGAGAGGTGTGTACGAACATCTCGGAACAAAATTTGCCACCAGGGAAGCGACTTCAAGCGAGTTAGGACCTCAGCGTCACCTTGCACCAGCTTCGAAGCAAAAATCGGCCAGATGTGAAAGGTAAGAGTTGGCATGTTTTGAGTGTTTGGGAGCCGGGAAAGCTCGTAATCTCCAAGAATACACCTTGCGGAAGAGGTTCATCGTATTTCCAAGCTCCCAGATTCGTCTCAGTTTGAGTAATTTGAATGGCGTCAGTAGAAATTGCGGTTTTGCAGGAAAATTGAAGCGATCACAGGAAGTGCAACAAAAAAGCAGCTGGCGTCGTTTCACGTCACACCTAAACCAAAGCAAGTTATTTGTTGCTAGGCGGGAGTTTCAATTCAATTTATCTGATGGTTCCTTGCAGAAATTCTCAGTTTTGAATCTTAAAATACACGCTATATGCACTAACGACTTTCTGTGTTTAAAGTCAAGTTTTGTGAGGTTATGAGTAACCGAATCTAGTAGAGCAGTTGTACTAAGATAAATTCCGTACATGAGCTACGCCGAGTCAGATAATCTAAACAAAATTTCACATAAAACTCAGATTTGAACCCAACCTGAGAGAGTAGTTTTGGGTTTTTGCCGGAGATAGCCCAGAATATTATTGCAATTCGATAAAATATAGAAAGGGGCAGTTAATTATTTTTATTGAAGTATAATAAATACATTTCATTTTGATTAGCCTAAAATACTGACAGGCAAAGTTTGCACAATAAAAATACCCTGCGCATTGTGGTGATTTGCCCTAATTATTATTTTCTATTTAAAAAAACCTTTACAGTTAGGGCAGTCATTTCAGTATATTCCATCATGCCCTGCTGCTTTGCCCCTTTTTAATCTTTTCGGGGCTTCCGACACATCTTCTGTTGTTATATCTTCGTCTTGCTTACTATATTCTGTAATGTTCTCCTGTTCTTCCTCAATTATTGTGTCTTTGTTCTTTTCTGTCATTAAAAGTTTCTCGAAGTACTCTTTCCACCTCTTTATAATGTCGTTATCTTCATCTAGTATTTTTCTTTCATTAGTTTTACTGTGTTTCGTCTTGTGTTTTTCCCTGTCTGAGGGTTTTTAATACTCTATAAAACAGTTTTTGGTTTCCGAGATAGTCACTGTCCATCCTAACCCCAAATTCTTCCCATGATTTTTGCTTAGCTTGTTTTACCATAATTTTACTCTATGTCTCTGCTCTTTGTATCTGTCATATTTTTCATTAGTACTATCTCTCAAATATTCCTTCCATCTTTCTTTCTTGGTTTTTATTTCTGCTTTTATTTCCTCATTCCACCACCTCGTTTGTTAGCTGTATTCACTAATTTTTATTACTCCACAAACTTCTCTTGCTGCTTTATTTAACGTTTATTTTAGAAGTTTCCACAGTTCTTCCACGTTTACTCCATCTACACTTTCTTTAATTTTGTCTATCTCTGTTTCTACCCTTAAATTATATTCCTTTGCCGTGTCTCTTTGTTACAGCTTGTATTTTTTGTTTTTTTCTGTGTAAATATTTTTCTTATCCCCAGTTCTATGTATTTGTTTTTGTTTTATTGCATGTATCTTTATTTTAGACATGACTAGGTAATGATCTGAATATATTTCGGATCCTCTTTTCACATTTGTGTCCTTTACTTCTTTTCTATGGTTTTTATTTACTATTACATAGTCTATTATAGACCTTTCGTTCCTACTACTTACTTCTCTTGTAAATTTATGTATTTCTTTGTGAGCGTAAAAGGCGTTAGGTACTACTAGGTTATTTAATATGCAGAAATCAATCAGTCTTGTTCCATTGTTATTTACAGTTTTCACCGTATTGCCCAATTACTTCTCCGGTTTCTTCATTCTTTCTACCAATTCTTGCATTTAGGTTTTGTAATGGTACCTCTTAAACCGCCCTACACCTACTGAATTATTACGTTAAAATGCCCAGGGTTCGCTAGCTTAATCAGTCGGTGAGCTATGAGGCTCCATTTACATCACCAGTGCAGCTAAGGAAAAACTAATATTGTTGGGGTCAGTCCGTGGACACCTGAAATGTTGTACTTACTTACAAATGCAAACACCAATGGCAATAAAAAACCCAACAGTTTACAGGAATACATACAATCTGTGAACAAACATGGAAACACAAAGAAAAATGTACATAAAAACAAGTATACAAATACATGTAAGCAGATACACAAGACAATGGCGCACGGCGCATAAGAAAATATCTTAATTAAATGCTTAATGTCTAATTCATAGTGCCAACGCAAATTCCACTAACGCGAAGTGTGAAATAGTTAAGCCCGCACCACTAAGTTGCACCCGAAGTTGTCGTTTCTTTATAGCGCTTCAATGTATAGGAACGCAATCTGCCGATTTAGCATATGACGTGATGCGAAGCTTGTGTTTCCCCTCTTTAGAACAGCGAGCTCCTTGCCAGTAGTTGCGCAACCATTTGTTACAATTTCGGCTTGCGTTCTTATTTCGTTACGAGGTTACAAGCAGGAACTAACCTGGTTTATGCAGCAACGTCGCTTCCAGCGATGTCAGATAGGCTGCGGGCTGGTTTCGGTGCTGTTTTACTGGAACAGCTTGCACCTGGAGTTGGGCTAACGCTGCCCTCCTTCTGTGGATTGCACGCACAAAATTGGCGCGAATTAGGGCAACCATTTCACCTCGAAGGTCTGAAAGCGAATCCCCTCCTTGAAGGCCTCAGCGTTGATTCAACTACGCTGCCGGTTATTCCCCGAATTAACCTGCACCATCAGCACATTTTTTCACGTAGCCAGACCTTACAAGACTTGACTTTGAACACAGAAAGTCGTTAGTGCATATAGCGTGTATTTTAAGATTCAAAAGTGAGAATTTCTGCAAGGAACCATCAGGTAAATTGAATTGAAACTCACGCCTAGCAACAAATAACTTGCTTTTATGTAGGTGTGATGTGAAACGATGCCAGCTGCTCTTTTGTTGCACTTCCTGTGATCGCTTCAATTTTCTGGCAAAACCGCAATTTCTACTGACGCCATTCAAATTACTCAAACTGAGACGAATCTGGACGCTTGGAAACACGATGACTCTGCTCCGTATTCTTGGAGTTCACTAGCTTTTTCGGTTCTCAAACACTCAAAACGTGCCAACGCCTATCTTTTACATCTGGCCGATTTTCGCCTCGGAGCTGGTCCAAGGTGACGCCGACAGCTTTATGCGCTTGAAGTCGCTTCCCTGGCAGCAAATCTTGTATGGGATGCTCGTTCACACTTCCCTGGGCCGTTGGAATGGAGAAACCTGGCTTCTGTAGCTCAAATGGTCCGTTGTCGACGTTCGGAAATTCCAGGTGCTCGATGCCGTTGTTCAGCCGAAGATGGGTTTGGTAAATTTACAATTTTTATGTCGTAGAACGTTCTGCAAACACTACCACAGATGTCTGGTATCTGGTATAAATAAATGGTATACTTTTTTGACTTGGTAAACACATTTATTTGTATTAAAACAATAAATTTAATGGAGCACAATTTGCTCAAACTTTGTCAATTTTCAGCAATTCTCATTTTTTGACAAAACAGCATCGCGTTGCTTAGTAACCACGATCTGAAATTGTTTAAAGGAAATTAGTTTTAGTTACAATTTTACATCAAGGAATACAATTTGATAACATGCTTCTTAAATATAAAATTGTCTTTATTTCTTATACCTACAAATTGTTCTTTCTCGTCACATAAAACCTATTTTCAATAATCACTGCTCTGCTATAATCACTTAGTTTTTAAAATGCACTGACTCTTGAGTTCAATTTTAAACACGTCACTGGATTTTCTGCAATTCAGTTGCTCTCGTTCTCTACTGCTCTTTGCAAATTTTATCTTATTTTGCTTCGATTTCCATCTACCTTTCAGATTGCTTGCTTTTCACTGGCCTGTACGTTTATTAATAACTTTACGCTCATATTATGCACATAACCAACCCTTTGTATTATTTACTTTAATTTAGTCGGGCTTCAATTATGCTCAAAACTATTATATTACTTATTTTATATTGGCTATCTTAAATCTTTCTTTTACTCAAACTTCAAATTCAATCCCTTTGAAATCTGCTTTACTTATGCTTGTCTTTATGCATTTAATAACTTCAACTTAAATTGCAATTAAATAAAATACTTCAACTCTGTGCTTTAATTGACTTTGTTCAACAGTTCTCACTGCATACAGAGCTAAATTGTGAGCTTTAAACCATCTCAATATATCCTATCACTTTTAATTCTTCTAATTAACTTGTTCTTCATTATTTCCATTTTTCCTTCGAAACTCTCTAATTTAACTAGATATGATTTTGGTCCAATTTTATGTTATTTTGATCTTAGCCTCTATATCGAGCTTTCCTTTAAGAAACTCTTCCATTTGGGAATTTAACTCTTCTTGGTTACTTGCGTTCAGGGTTAAACCTTGTACTACTATATTCTTTCTTTTCTTCTCTTTCTCTAATTGTTCTAGTCTGTCGTTCATTTTCCGTAGTTGCTTTTTGGTCTCAACATTATCTTTTATTATTGTTATATTTTCATTCCACGACTGCCGGCATAAGCAGTCCCCACTTGCCGGTCAACAGCTTCGGGTGGAGAAACTGACAAGTGTAGGGGCACTCTATTGCCCTGGGCTGAGAAATTGGTCCCGAAGGCCGAAGAACTACCAAGATATGTTATGCTATTTTTCTCTTTCTTTTATTTTACCAAATTTTACTGAATACAACCCTGTGCCCGGAGCTTGCAATCGGATTTATATGGGCGAACTTTGCGACCTACGGAATTTCCCCGTAAGCACTTCCGTGCAGCACACTAAATTGCTTATTTGTTTCGACATTCGGGCGTCAACGGCTAAGAATTCGTGGAACATATGCGCCTTGCTTGGTCAAAACCTCGCTAAGAAAATAAATTTTAAGTGAACCCTTTGTCCTAAGTAATAATGGAGCTAGGCTTTAAAGCTCAATGTTTTTTTAATAACTTAACGCCTGAATTTCTTAACAAGTCGTTCTTGTTATTCGATATGTTTGGGCCTCTCGAGGATTGCATAGTTAGCTCCGTCATCTTTCCCACAAGTTTTGATAATCGGGGGCTTCCCCGGGTTCTTTTGGGCAACATTTCACTTCGTTGTGCAACGGCGAGACAGGAAATTCAGTCTGTTGCTGCCAGAAAGAGGTGTTTTTCTGTTGACGGGGAACGAATTTTGTGGTCATCGCGCGGCAAGTGAATTTTTAAGTCAGTTCTGCTCCAGTTCTGACAGTAGCAAACTCGTAAAGGTTTAGAAAGCCCGAGCAGCGAGCGTGTGTGTAATGCGTTACGCCGGCGAAATTTTAGGCGGCGCGTATTCTTTTTTTTGGTTGCTCCTGTGGAGGAGTTATTTTGCACTAGTTGCACAGACGCCCTCGTAAAGCCTTAGTGATTTCTCGTGTTGAGTGAGAAAGTTCTACATTTTGCAAATCCCATTTTAACGCCGAGTCCGACTTGAAGTATTCCGCTCGCTGCTGGACGCTGTTTTCATCACTGGTGGCCATCGCCTCTCTTTCGACTACCCTTGGTTCCGAATGAAACTTTGACAACCCCTGTCTACGCTGTGGAGACCTGCAATACTGCCCTCGTCTCGCCAAGTGACATCGGGGCCTGGTTCACAACATCCACCGACTACATGCTTTGGGCTAAGGTAGATCATGTACTTTTGTTTCGCTTAACTTGAGTGCTTTGTGAAGTGGCGTTAATCGTCTTGTTATCCGCTACTCGAGTTTTATGAACATTTCGTGCGCCATCTTGATTGAATTATTTGATTTAATTACTCTATATACAGGAGCTTTACTCCTGTTATTTGTTGCTTGTTCTGTAACGCAGATGTTAAGGTAACTCTTGCTTGAGATCCCTTTATATTCTCAGTTAGGGTGTACTAATGTATTGAATTTGAGTTCACCATGGTGTGATACATTAAATGTAAATTTTGTCAATTTCAGCCTAGTTATTTGTTGTTGTTTTTGAACCCTTTGGTCACTAACTAATTACGGCAAAGGCCGAGTGTAAATGAGTGTAAAGCTAAAGGATGCCCTTCAATTAAGCAAGCTCTAAGATTTGGCTAGTGTCAGTTTTGTTGTTAACCTTCTAGGAGGATGGCCATTAAGGTAAGCCATTTGATTTCACGGCCACCCTGTGTTTGTACCAGCCGGCCTGGAGAGAGCTTAGCGGACGACGAAGAGGCAGTTTGCAGCGACCCCGGCGAATTTCTCACAGCCCCGTGACGTTTCTTGTTTTTAGTCACGAGAGCTTTTCATCCCTTAAAAACGAGTGGCGCTCTGGGTAATATTTTGAGCAAACATATAGGGTAAGTGCCATCGGTTTCTATTGCGGTTTCGAATCAAGCCTTCTCGATTGAGCTAGACCGAGGGTAACAGAAACACCTCCATCTGTTCCGACACATTTCAAGATCTGTGTTATTGCGAGAACCGGCGAACCCTTCACTTTTTTCCCGATTTTGTCTTTTAGAACGACCCATGTCGATTGAGTTAATTTATCATGTAACAGATATGCAACGGCATTGGAATGTAGAAGGCAAGATAAAACCATTACATTAAAGATCCGAAGGGGTATCACTAGTATAACCAAAATGGCTATAACAAATAAATTAAATGAAGTTACTGCTCATGGTTTACGGAAGCCAAGAGCCGGCAGGTGAAGAGACTCACAAATAGACCACAGGGCCTCCCAGGTCGTCAGCCGGCGAAATCCCTGTGATACAACAAACAGCAATGCACATCTAAAAATTGATGTTTCTTTAAAATCTGTACTTGGAATGTCAGAACCATGTTTGAAGGGGGCAAAATCTACAATGTCATTAAGAAGATGGAACGACTATCCATCGACATTATGAGAATCAGCGAGGTGCACTGGACGGGCTTTGGTAACTTTCACATTAAACAACATCAAGCTTTTTACTCCGGGAATACCAATGGTGCACACATTCATAGAGTAAGAATGATTCTTAATCAACGAATCGCTAAACATGTTACGAACTTTGTTCCGATATCGGAAAGAGTGATTTTAATTCAACTCAATTCTATTCCAATAAAAACAAATAAGTATAATTCAGGTCTATGCTTCCACCGCCGATAGTTCGGAGGAAGTGTTAGAAATTTTCTATAACGATCTAACAAACACTGTCGGAAACTCCACAAAAATGAAATAACATTGGTCATGGGCGATTTTAATGCCAAAATAGGCAAAGGCAAAAGTGTGGATAACATAGGATCCTATGGACTAGGCGAACGCAACGAACGGGGTGACAGACTAAATATATTCGCGATGGAGGAACAACTAGTGGTCACTAATACCTTCTTTGAGCTACCAGATCGACGGCTATATACCTGGAAGTCGCCGCAAGATGGCCCTGATCACATCGTCAGAAACCAAATAGATTATGTTATGATCAATAAAAGATATAGAAATTCAATCAAATCTGTGAAAACATACCCTGGAGCAGACATTGAGACAAATCATAATCCCTTAGTTTGCACGATGAAATTGAAATTGAAAAGAACTTTACATATGAAAGTAATGAAATACGACTTAAGACAACTAAAAAACGAGGAAATAAAGCAGGACGTAGAACAAGAATTACAAAAATGTATTGAAGACATAATGAAGACCCAAGATGAAATATCAAATACAGAAGACAAGATACATAAATTTTAAAGAAATTAACGACAACATTCTGGACAGGCATCTACGACCCAAAAAGATGAAGAGGAAAACGTGGATGACCGACAGTATACTGAAAATGATGGAGGACAAGAGGAAATGCAAAGATAGAGATGTGAAAAGATATAAACAGATAGACAGAGAAATAAAGAAGGCCATTAAAGAAGCAAAAAACAAATGGTTTGAAGAACAGTGCATAGAAATAGAAATATTGGAGCATAAACATGATGCCTTGAACCTCCATAAAAAGGTTAAAGAAGTGGCAGGATTAGATTCTACTAAAAAATCAGGACACCTAACAGATGACTGTAATAGGCAACAGATTAATTATATTTCCATATCAATTCATATCAAATCTGGAATGGTGCTTCACTAATGTGTTTGTTTGTCACATAAATATAACTGTTGAAAGCAGAAATTTAAAGGTCAAAATGCAAGTAATTAGTTGGAGATTCAGAGGCTCTAGGCAGTTTGGAAAAACAATGTACCTAACTGACAATTTTCCTAATTACCCCAAATGGTATAAAAGCATACAACAGCCAAGCACAGTTGTCTGTTAGTTCCACGAGCCATTCCAGGTTAGACATGTATTGTAAGTACCTTCTGTAATAATTTGAAAGTTGTTTGTTTCATCGAAATAATAATCTCTGTACTTTGGGAATAATCTGTGTTTAACACATTTATAACTAAAGATAATTTATTACTGTTAAATAAACTATATGTGCTATTATTGAAACTGGTGTTTATGTTATTTGTGATACGAATATTAGTGTTGGAAAAAGAACCCTACGTCTTCAAAGTGTTACCGTCTAGTGATTGAATAAGAAAGACGGGTAACATGACCATGGAAACCCGGTTGTGGATATAGATGAGAAAAAGGTCATCTGAATGTAGTACACGAACAAATTCTTCGAAGATGACAGACACAGCACCCCGTGTAATGAAGAATGCAACACCCGGGCCCCCAATCACAGTTGACGAGGTGAAAAATGCGATAAAGAGCACTAAAGATGGTAAGGCAACAGGACCAGACAACTTATATGCAGAATTTCTTAAGATCATGAACGATGCAGGCATAAAATGGCTTACCTCCACATTTAATAACATCTATGATTCTGGTAAAATTCCACACAGCTGGTTGAAGTCAACTTTTATAACCCTGCCAAAAGTCTAAAGCGAAAAAATGCGAGGATTACAGAATTATCAACCTTATGAGCCAATTGCTAGAAACATTTTTGAAAATTATCCACAAACGAATATACAAAAAATGTGAGGCACACGTTTCTCGCACTCAGTTTGGATTCCGAGATGCGCTAGGTACAAGAGACGCTCTTGTCACTGTTCAAGTTCTGTTCCAACGTTGCAGGGACGTCAATTGTGACATATATATTGTTATGATACATGATGCAGGAAGCTTAATCATATTAAAGAAATTTAAAAAAAATTAATTAATAAATTTGAACAGTTACAATAATTAAATTTTAATGGATATAAAAGTTTAGATTTCAATGATGAAAGTAATAGAAACAGAGCTCTTGTTGCGTTATTCATTGTGATTCATTAAATACTGGTAGGCTAATTTGAATGTATTGAAATTAATAGTTGGATATAATAAAATCAAACCAAGGTTACATTGACAATTTTGTTTGTTAAGCAAATTTTGTATTAGTATTATTAAAAAAATAACTAAAATAGTGTGCATAAATAATCGTTACTATTAGATATAAAAATTTGTTTAAAACAGTTACGTAAATAGAACTCAAGAAAACAGATGTAATGTAAAATTTGGCTAAAGCAATATTGAAAATAAAACGACTTTCTGCTTGATTTTTATATAATTTGATATGGTAATATGAAGTGGTGAATGAGAAGTTATTAATACTGTAACGATTCGGCTGACGGTTATTTGCCCCGATGCCTCGATTATACTAGAAATTTCAGAGGCAGCTGCCAACGCGTGAATCATAGGCCGCCGACGAGCGGCCTTGAACGCAGGTGTACGCGAATGACTCATTTTCCAGTCGATGCTAGAGCGGCCCTGACGCGACACGTCACCGTTGCCGAGAACAACTGGAGGCTTCTGGAAGAATTTACTGGCGCGATATATAAGCTGGCTGAGTTCACCCGCAAGGCAGTTCTGAATGAATTCTCCGGGTAGTTCGAACTCACGTCGAGGCTTGTTAGAAGCCCCCATATAAATAACCGCGTGTACATATAACTAATAGAAATAAACAACCATATATAATCGTTAGTGTTTAAGAGTGATATAAATAAATAAATGTATCGATAGTTCGTTAGTGCTTGTATTAATTTGTAATCTGCTTGATAATTCTCGTGTGCTTGTAAATAACAATAATCGTAATAATTCATTGTTGTAAATAAATGTTTGAACCCATGTTTGTCGTATAATTTTAAATAGCCCGAACGTTAAGAACGTAACAGTGGTGTCAGGTGTGGGGTTTTGTACCGGGGGCTATAAGAAAATTATTGAACAAACATTAAATAAATAAATTGTTAACAAGTGCCGATAAAACGACGGTCAGATAAATAAATTTAAGTGTATAGTGTGGATGCCTTTGACGAGATCTCAAAGCAGCAAAATGGAAGCCCAATTAAGCCAACTTTTGCAACTGATGCAAGTTAGCCAGGACAAGGCGGAAAAAGCACAGGAGGAACTTAAGAAAGAGATCCAAGTTGGCCAGGAAGAATTGAAAGACCTTAAGAAAGAGTTGAAAGTTGGACAAGATAAGGCAGAGGAAGCCGCGAAAGCACTTAAGGAATGGCTGAAGGCCGAGCAAGAGAAAGCAGTCCAAAAACTTAAGGAATGGAAATCCGGCCGAAAGAAGGCAGAAAAACTTGAGGAAAAATTGAAAGCCACTCAAGAAAACCTCAAGGATGAGCTTAGGGAAGAATTGAGATCCGGTCGAAAGAAGGCAGAAAAAGCACAAGAGGATGTTAGGTAACAGCTGGAAGCCGGGCAGAAAGCACGAGAAGAGCTGAAGGTCGGGCAGGAAGAGCTGGAAACCGCAGAAGAGAAAGTAGTCCAAAATCTTGATGGGAAAATAAATGGAAGAGTTCGGTCTCTGTTGTTGGACCTGAGACGCGGCGAGTTGCACGTGGGTGGGGAGGAGCTTTCCCGACACCCAGGAGGAGAGATCGCGGCACAAGTGGTATGGGCGGAAGATGTTATTCTGCAGGGACGAACCGAGAGGGTCGTGGATGCATACCTGGATGGCGATCTCCGGAGCAACGTGGTGCGCGTGGTTGAGCCCGATTATGCTGACATTGCGGACGAGTGCATCCTGGGAATGGATGTTGTGGATAAGTGTGAGTGCGCTTTGGACCTGAGACGCGGCGAGTTGCACGTGGGTGGGGAGGAGCTTTCCCGACACCCAAGAGGAGAGATCGCGGCACAAGTGGTATGGGCGGAAGATGTTACTCTGCAAGGACGAACCGAGAGGGTCGTGGATGCATACCTGGATGGCGATCTCCGGGGCAACGTGGTGCGCGTGGTCGAGCCTGATGGTGGCAAGAAGCTCACTCATGGTATCCTGGTAGGGAAGACGTTGATGAAGACTGGGCTTGGGGTCCCAGTAAGGATGATGAACGTCAGCAGGGAACTGGCAACCGTCAACAGGAACCCAATACTGGGAGGGGGCATGAGCCAACGAAAACGGAAGAAGATAGAAGGTTTGGTGACCCGGTACCAGGACATCGTCGAGTGCGGAGATCATCCCAGCGGCCGTACTGACGTAGGAAAACATAAATCAGTTGAGTTTGGCAAAAGAGTCTTGCTGAGGACCGACCATCCTGCTCTGAAATGGCTGCTGCAGTGCAAGAACCCTGAAGGGCAGGTGGCTGAGTGGATCGAGCGCCTAGAAGAGTTCGACTTGGGAATAAATCATCGACCTGGCACAGCTCACCGCAACGCCGATGCGTTGTCCAGGAGGCCCTGCCCTGCGGACTGCAGCCACTGTTCGAGACTGGAGAGTCGTGCGGTACCCATCAATCGTACCACTGTGGTCGACGACTCGTGGGAGCCAGACGAGTTGCAGAGTAGCCAGGAGAACAACCCCGACTTAGGCGCGGTTATAGCCTGGAAGCAAGATGGCCGTCGACCTACCTGGCAGGAGGTCCCCGCCACCAACGCAACAGTGGAGGCTTATTGGGCGCAATGGGACTTCTTGCAGCTGGACAACAACGTCCTGACCAGAATCTTGGAAGGTAAGGACAGTAGGGCAACGAGATCACGATCGATGGTTCCAAGGAGTAGAGTGGCCGAGGTGCTGCGCCACCTGCATGATGGCTCCTCTGGGGGATACTTCAGATTGAAGAAGACGTTGCAAGAGGTCCAAGAAAGGTTCTACGGGGCAAGCTGCGAAGGTGACGTCCGAGAGTGGTGCCGGAGGTGCGAAGCATGCGCTACAGGAAACGGACCGGTTGGAAGACGTAGAGCTCCGATGTGGCAGTACAACGTCGGTGGTCCGTTCGAGGGGATAGCCTAGGCCGTCGCCAGACCATGCCCCGAAACCCAAGCAGGAGATAAATACATCTTGGTGTGTATGGGCTACTTCACCAAGTGGCCCGAGACGGACGCCGTTCCGAAGAAAGAAACCGGTACTGTCGCTGATGTTCTGGTGAAGGAGTGCTTCAGCCGTTTTGGAGTCCCCCTGGAGTTACATTGCGACCAGGGCCGGAATTTCGAGTTTGGACCGTTCCAGAAAGTCTGTAAGCCACTGGGGATACGCAAAATCCGGACCACTGCCCTCCATACTCAATCGGACGGCATGGTGGAAAGGATGAACGGAACCAGGGGGAAGCATCTGTCCAAGGGGGTTTCCGAGCATCCGCGTGACTGGGGCCAGTACATGCAGCTGTTCCTGATGGCCTACCGATCGGCAGTACAAGAGACAACCGGCGTCCAGATCGAGGTGTGCTGTTGCGAAGCCTGGAGACCACGGTGGGCTGCTGCTTCTTCAGCCAGTCCATGTGCAAGAAGGGCACCGCCTGCAAGTACCGCCATCGGACCCCCACAAGAGCGAGAAGACAGGCACCCGACGCAACTCGTTCTGGGACAGAACGATCTAAGGCGGGGGCAGTGTAACGATTCGGCTGACGGTTATTTGCCCCGATGCCTCGATTATACTAGAAATTCCAGAGGCAGCTGCCAGCGCGTGAATCATAGGCCGCCGACGAGCGGCCTTGAACGCAGGTGTACGCGAATGACTCATTTTCCAGTCGATGCTAGAGCGGCCCTGACGCGACACGTCACCGTTGCCGAGAACAACTGGAGGCTTCTGGAAGAATTTACTGGCGCGATATATAAGCTGGCGGAGTTCACCCGCAAGGCAGTTCTGAATGAATTCTCCGGGCAGTTCGAACTCAAGTCGAGGCTTGTTAGAAGCCCCCATATAAATAACCGCGTGTACATATAACTAATAGAAATAAACAACCATATATAATCGTTAGTGTTTAAGAGTGATATAAATAAATAAATGTATCGATAGTTCGTTAGTGCTTGTATTAATTTGTAATCTGCTTGATAATTCTCGTGTGCTTGTAAATAACAATAATCGTAATAATTCATTGTTGTAAATAAATGTTTGAACCCATGTTTGTCGTATAATTTTAAATAGCCCGAACGTTAAGAACGTAACAATACAGTTATTTGAATATTGGAATACAAGAAATAATAATAGTTGATGGAGATTGGATTTATTGGTACTAGCGACATATAAGAAGAGGTAATTTTACAATAATTATTAATTGATTTGGATGCTTGGTGCATGGTGCTTGAGACGTTTGGGTATCTGAAAATAAATGGGACAAAGTTAGAATTGGAATCAATCAAAGGAGACAAACTTACCAGGACAACAGATCGTGTGACGAGGATATCTAGGGCTTGCTAATAGCTGTGATGGTTGTATCCAGAAAGAGCAGTAGCAGCTAGGAGGATCAGGAACTTACAGCAGAGACCAGGACTGAAGAAAGGAGCCGGGTAGTTGTTTGGTTTTGACGGAGCCGGTAGCATATTGACAGGGCTTGGATCTGTGGTGAAGACATCCAGGAGGAGTAATAGCTGTGATGGTTGTATCCAGAAAGAGCAGTAGCAGCTAGGAGGAACAGTGATATCTAGAACGAGTCAGGACTGGATTTTGGAACCGACGTCAGTTTGACAGGTTAAAAAGGGGTTTGCTGTTGCTGAATGCTGTGGTTTGTTCGAGACGGAATACAGTGGTGAGTGTTGTTTTTGGTGAGGACATAAGCAACTAATACAGGTTTGTTAAGATAAGTTAATAAATAAATGTTGAATAACTATAAATTTTGAAAGCAAGTGACATAAACTGCGGTTAATAATTGCATAACGTATTTGAATGGTAGTAAATGTCAATGTGAGATACATTTGTCAGTACACCTTGTTGAATTAATTTGAAAGTCAAGTTTGACATTTAAGGTCATTGATAGTCAGAGAATTTAAGGTTAAAATTTTTAATGCTTCAAAAAGTAGCAGACTAGATTTGATGAACCCAGCCCTGAAAAATAAGAGCTCGATAAAAAGTAAATATCATTGTGATATTTAATTAATTCAAAGAGTCAAGGCATAGTTTACTTGGTAAGCTATAACATAATTAATGGTTGATTATCAAACGCAGTGTTCCGCAAACTTTTTTAGCCGACGGAACCCTTCATCCATTTAGGAAATTGTGCGGCACCCCGCACCATTTGGTTGGTGTCTTTCATAATATCTGAACTGTGATAAATAAAGCCTGCGAATATGTAAAGCAAGTAATATTTCCGAAAGAAATAAAAAACACATTTTAGTCAACATTTTTATTATTAAATAATTATTGAAATGACATGCATTGGAAGAACACAACGTACATAATATTATATATATTAATTATAATAATAACATGTTTGACACGCTGTTGTGTAGTGCTTACGTAAAATAAAGTGCGAGTATTACAGAAAATCAAATATTAGAAATAAACACGAAAATAAAGCAACTTAAAATAAATAGGCGTCATTAATGGGAAACATGAGATTGATGTTGCTTACACAATTCTTTTATATTTGGACGTACTTTCGAGAGACAAACCCTCATTTCTTGATCAACAGACTTGAGGTTTTCTCTTTTTTTTGTTTTTATATTTGCCAAACATGAACATCCTAACTCACATAGATAGGACGTCGAAAATTGTAACAAAATGTTTAGAGCTCTAGTGGTAATGTTCGGGTATTCGACCATGACTGAACACCAGAATGAAGTAATTGATACTTCCGCATGTTTCTGTCTTAATGTTCGATCATTGCGAATTTCAAGGAGCTCTTCTTCTTCTGTAAGTAAGAAGTCGTACTCTCCGGAGTCTACGAATGGATTTCTTACCCAGTCATAATGAGCCACAGATATACTCGGAAAATAATATTTCAACTTTTCTTCCAGGTTTGACAAATGTTCTGAAATTATTGACAACAACTTGTCATTTTTTGAGTTGTCTGCGTTAGGAAACATCGATATGTTGCCTTCTCCTGTCTTCTTTTTCCACAGACCTATTTTAGCAATGAAGGCAGATATTTTATCAGATGAACTTAGAATATTTTCATTTCTTCCTTGCATACTGACATTCAACTTGTTCAAATGTTCAAATATATCTGTTAGATAAGCAAGTTTTGAAAGCCATAAGCCATCTTTGAGCAAATCGCAGAAGTCTTTTTTATTCTCGGTTTCAAAAAAAGCTAGCATTTCCGTTTTCAGTTCACAGACACGATTTAATACACGCCCCTTTGAAAGCCACCTAACTTCCGTGTGCAGAATAAGGTTGACGTGTGCTGATTCCATATCTTTACATAGATTGGCAAAAAGTCGAGCTTTTAGTGGTCTACTCTTAATATAATTAGGCAAAGGCAAGATGGCGACCGACTCAGAGCATAGTTCTGAGGAGGAGAGTAAAGCTTTAAATAAAAGTGAGAATGAATTAAAAATAATGTGTGATTACTGCCACAAGGCTGTAGCTAAATCCAAAGCTTGTGAAAAGTGCAATAAATCCTTCCATCCAAGCTGTTTAGAAACACGACATGGGAATTGTTCTAGCAGCGAGAAACTTACCGGGAATACGAAGGTGAAAGGCCTCGACGTATACACAAAAAACGATGTACTTGAAAAAGAAAATGCACTTTTGCAAAAGCTCCTTCAAGAAATGCAGGGAAAAAATGCCATCCTTATGGAAAATAACAGCCTACTGGTCGACAAAGTGAGATATCTGGAAGAAAAATTAAATATGCCCAAGGTTACACCCAGTGCAAAAGTGCAATCAGGTCAACCAATAACATCATCTGTTGATAACATAAACAGGCAAGTTAACATCTTAACAAAAACTTACGCCACACAAACAGCTGCACAAGCAAATCTGCCAACCTTTATTAATAATAAAAATGTATCAAATAGTAGTCAGATTACTCATCATGCAGATGTTCAAAACCAACATAAAAAATACAATTTTTCAAACTGTAGTAAAAATATTGAATCTCCAACCAATTCAAGGAAAGAAAATGAATTCCAAGTAGTTACTAACAAGCGCAAAAGTGCAAAAAAAATACCAATTGGTAAAGCCAAAGTATCAGATGCCGAAAAAAACACTGGTTTTATTGGCCGCGAAAAAACGGCAAACCCTAATAGGAAAATATGGCTATTCATATCTCGTGTCAAGGACCATGTAACGAAAGATATTGTGCAACAATATCTACTAAAGAAACTGCAATCATCAGAAGAAAACACAGTGGTTAAACCCCTAGCAATAAAAACGCCCATCAAAGACAATAAGTGCTTTATGATAGGTGTCGATCCAGCAGTAATTGACCAGGTATACGACAGCAGCTTTTGGCCGCAAGGCGTAGCTCACACTAGATTTAACTTTAGCAGAGGAAGACATTTTTTACAGTCAATTCCAGCTCACCAAAGCACAAGCTAAGATACCTAGGTGAACTGGAAAAACCTTCGAGCACAATTATTAAGCAACAACCATCGTCTCCAAATACAAAAAGAAGTAACCAAACTAAAATAATCCTATTAAATTACAACGTACAATGCATAAACAAAAAAGTGGAATGTCTTGAGCAAACACTAGATCAACATAACATCAATATAGCTTGTATCCAGGAACACTGGATGAATAGTGATAAATTAAAGTTTGTGATATTTAAAAACTACGAGATAGCATCCAATTATTCACGTGCATCAAATTATGGTGGAGCTTTAATTGTAACGGAAAATAATCTAAAAACTGTAGAAATAGTGGAACTAAAAAATTGTTGCGTGGAAAAACTGTTTGAAGTGACTGGTATAGAAATAAAAAAATACAACAGTATCATAATAAATATATATAGACCACCCAAAAATGATAAAGCTTCAATGGAAACTTTTATAAATAAACTCACAGCGTGCTTAGACATAGTATCTGATAAAGCTAAAAACGATACAAAAATATATTTGGTAGGCGATTTTAACATAGACATTAGCGCAGATAAAAAAACCGTGAACGTTTTCTTAAATACCTTACAAGAATACGGTTTGTATCCAACACAAACAGTACCATCAAGAATAACAACAAAAAGTTCTACGTGCATAGACAATATATTCTGTAACATCCCCCCCACACAGTGGACATGCAAAACAGTTAATCCTCATCTCTCTGATCATCTTGCGCAGATACTAACAGTGAATTGTAACTACCAGCGTACAACAGAAAAGAAACAAACAAGAATAAGAAGAATCACAGAGGAAAACATCAAAATATTACAAACAACACTTCAGGACACAGATTGGTCAATATTGTACAATTCGTCAAACTCAGCAGATAAAGATTTTGAAAATTTCCTCAACATCCTAAATAAGAATTTCAATGAAATATGCCCGGAAAGATACGTTTGGACAAAGAAGGAAAAGGTAACAAGAACACAACCACACCTATTAAATATTTATTTATTTATTTATTGCCTTAATTGTCCAACAGGTACAAACACCCATTTACAGGACAATGTAATTACTACATGTGATATACAATAATAACATAAATCTATAAAATTTAACACACACTATATAATTAGTTATACTAAATAATAATAGATCAATTACTAAAGAATTCTACTGTAATTTGTTTCAACTCGTTTAGGTTACTGAAACATATGTCACAGAGATGACATATTTTATTGAAGGTCTTACACATCTGATAAATTGGTGATTTTACTAACATGTTTGAATTGGCGCGATTACAAAAAAACGTTACCTCATGTCTCGATTGTAATCTAGGGACATAAAATGGCAATTTATGCATGATCATTATACATTTCCTTCTTACGTCTAGACTAATAAAGCTTGAATTTTCAAGTAGAATATGATACGCAATCCCTCGTTCCGGATAATCACCTTCCTTTTTGTAATAAATGAATTTAAGAAATTTTCTTTGCACTCTTTCTAAGGCGAGATTATACGTTACATAATAAGGATTCCAAACTAACGCTGCATATTCCAACTTGGATCTTACATAAGCATAATATAATTGTTGCAAGGCTACTAAGCTGTTAAATTCACGGCAATTCCTGACAATAAAACCATAAGACCTTGTACTTTCAGATATTATATTTTTAATGTGGTCCTCAAAGGTCAGTTTACTGTCGAAAGTGACACCCAAATCCTTAATAACTGAGCATCGATCAATTGGTTGGCCTTGGACATTATAATTAAATTGAATGTTAATCAATTTCTTACTGAAAGTTATGACTTTGCATTTAGAAACATTTAATAGGAGCTTATTCTCCTCACACCATCCCTGAATTTGTAAAAGATCATTTTGTAACTGATGGCAGTCCACAACAGAGTCAATCCTATGAAAGATTTTCAGATCATTTGCAAAACATAGGTTATTAGAATAGATACGGTCATACAAGTCATTTATAAATATAAGGAAAAGAAGAGGTCCCATATTTGATCCTTGAGGAACTCCTGATGAAGCTACATATTCATTAGAAACACTGCCATTATATGCTACAACCTGTCTACGATTTGTCAAGTAAGAGGCAAATAAACTAACTAAAGAGTTAGAAAAACCAAAGAGGTGCATTTTGTTTAACAAAATGGTGTGGACCACACGGTCAAAGGCTTTTGCGAAGTCCGTGTACACGACATCAATCTGCCCACGCTGATCCAAAACTTCAGAAATAAATTGGGTAAATATGACTAAGTTTGACACAGTAGATCGTCCAGGGACGAACCCATGTTGGTTCATAGATATCTGACATTTTATTTGTGCATAAATGCGGTCGTGCAATATGATTTCAAATAATTTGGCAAAGTTTGACAAAATAGATATTGGCCTATAATTTCGTATATCACTGGAGTCGCCATTTTTATGAATTGGACACACTCTCACGGATTTCCACTTCTCAGGAAACTTGCAAGTACGTAGAGATAAATTAAATAGTATCTCTAATGGATTGGCAAGAACATTGATACAACCTTTTACAAAGAACGAAGGAATTAAATCGGTTCCAGCAGTGGACTTACTTCCTAAACTTTTAGAAGCTCTAAATATTTCATCACTTGTTATATCCGAAACAGTTACAGCTGAGTAATAATTTGAATTTGTAGGTAAGTTAGGATTAAGTATGATAGGATCACCTTGCACATAAACACTATTGAAATATCTTGCAAAGACATTAACAATGTCCTCAGGGGTGCTATATTCAAGGTCATCGTATTTCATTTTACCTGGAATTCTACTTTGTTTCTTTTTATCCTTCATAAAAGACCAAAACTTTTTAGCATCAGTAGAGATCTCTTGTTGTGACTGCTCAACAAAGCTGTTATAAGTTTCATTAACCTGCCGTTTCACCAAAGCTCTGAGACGTTTGAAATTATCAAAATCGGATTCAGCCCCGCTCCTTTTGTATTTATTTAAGTACTTAGCCTTCTGTTTAATGTTATAAATTATTGTAGATGAAAACCATTTGGGATAATTTCTACGATATGACTTAAAAGCAGGTACAAAAGCATCAATTATTGCAAATAGTTTAGAGTAAAAGGAGCCAACTGCTTCATTAATTTCAGAGAATTGCGCTAGAAAACTCCAATCCGTTACTAAAATTTCGTTGAACAAGGATGGAAAATCGGCCCTATTAAAATTGTAGGCTTTATCAAGATTTTTATATGAAAAGTTAGTATATTTCAACTTATGGGTTCTAAAGTTAATTAAAAGCGCTGGATGATAAGGATCTTCCAAGACCAGTGGCAAGAGATCATGTTCTATGCGACAAGCAAATTTAGAAAATACCAGATCTAATAAACGGTTGGCCCTGTTGTGGATATTATTCAGTTGTGGTAAGTCAAAAAATGCCTGAAAGGTATTGACTGTTTGCGTCTTTTTATCATTATTATTGGTGCATACAAAACCAGGGACGTTGAAGTCTCCCATAATAATAACATTATCATCATTTAAAAATTCCAGCTGTTCAATAATTTCAAAAAATAGCTCAAAATCATCAATCCGAACATCTGGAGGTATGTAAATAACTAATACATATACAGTATTGGAATTAAAATACAGTTTGCATCCCACAATATCTATAGAGTTTAAGTTATTGTTAGTAAACACAGATAAATCAAGCATTTCTGAGTTAATCTCAGCTTTACACGCTATAAGAACTCCTCCGCCTTTGCTATGACCTGTCAAGTGATACCTGCGGTCACACCGATAGATATTGTACAATTTCGGAAATAACTCCTCACTCATAACATCACCGCTAAGCCACGTTTCAGATAAACCAATTAAGTGAAAATCCACTGCACTAACTGCGCAATAAAACGACCGAATTTTTGATCTCAGTCCTCTAACATTTTGATAATAACATAAATATGCTGTACAAAGGTTCACAGATTGATCTGAAACACTTGTATTAATTTTTATGCCGGTTGGTTCTGGATTTTTCCTTCTAAAAAATGTGTTGCATCTATAGCATAATCTATCATGCTCCTTTTTTGTTCAGCCTTTTTTCTATACACTGGACAGTCTCTATCCCAAGCAGCATGTTCCACACCTATGTCAAGTTTTTGATTCTTTACAATGTTTGAACAGTTGACACACTTAGATTTAGTTGCTTTACAATCAGCAAGCTTATGAGCATCACCACATTTCGGGCAACTTAGATCTTGTTTGCAGTTATTTGCTTTATGATTATATCCATTGCACCTGAAGCATCTTGTTAGATTAACATCTTCATACACATTACACCTGTCCCATCCAACATTTAGTTTCTGTTCTTTCATAATTTTAGAAAACGAATCACCGTCAGTTTCCAACTTTATGGAACGTTTAATTCCAAATTTAGTTTCCTTTTCAACTTTATATACCACTTTCAGGTATGTGTTCTCCTGTAAGATATCATTTTGTGCTTTAATAGCTGTCAAAAACTTATCTTCGTTCCAATCTTCGGACAACCCTGTTAACATTATTGCTGGTGCTTTTTTCTTAAGTATCCTGATATCGTAATTTTCTCCTAATTTACTCTCAGCTTCTGCCTTAAATTTATCAGACTCACTAGTATTTTTACAGTCCACTATGACACCTCCTTTGGAAACTTTCCGTATTCCCATTACAGCTATATTACCAGGATCTATTTGCGTCTTTAGTATGGTTTTGGTTTTATCTGAGTTCTGTTCCCTGTCTTTTGGTTGTATAACCACCGACTCTTTGTTCTGTTTCAATGTGTTGCTATATGCAGGACGCTGTAATTTAGATTCTGGTTGTATCTCACGCAATAACTTAATATCTTTTTTAACATCTTCTAGTGCCTTTGAAAATGTACGTTCAAGGTCCTGTAGTTTACTCATTATAATATTACCACTGCTGTCTTTCTCATCACAATCCGAGCAGAAAAATTTTAGTACACGTTTTTTAAGCTGCAAGCATCTAGCTTCAGACGACGATATCCCAGAGCATTCATATATAAAAATAAACTTGATGCACTAGATACAATACGTCGAGTACAAAAAACAGACGAATCAAAAAATGCATATAAATATTACAAAAACATATACAGAGAAGAAATTATAAAAGCAATACAATCAAAAAATACTGACACCATTACAAAATCGAATAATAAAACTAAAACCATATGGAAAATAATTAACGAAGAAATAAAAAAGCCAAAAATTACAAACACTGCGTCAATCCAAGCAGAAGATCTTAACAACTTCTTTGTGAATGTGGGAAACGAAACTTCAAAAACAATTCCCAAAACTGACAAAAATCCTATAGATTACCTAAATAATGTAAACAAAATTACTTCATCCTTTTATTTGTTCAGTGTAACCCCAGAAGAAATAATAAAATCTGTGCAAAAGCTGAAAAACAAAAACTCCAAAGACATATATGGATTCTCAACTGTGCTTCTGAAAAAAATTATATATCAAATAGTCACACCATTAACTCACCTCATAAATAAATGTTTTAAAGAGAGTGTCTTTCCAAACTGTTTAAAAAAAGCTAAAGTAGTGCCTATTTTCAAATCTGAAGATGCAACGTTACCGAAAAACTACAGACCAATATCCATTCTTCCAATATTATCCAAAATAATTGAATCTCTACTGAAAAGACGATTAATAAACTTCTTGAATAAATTCAGAGCATTATCAAAAAATCAACATGGGTACCTCGACTCTAAATCAACAATAACAGCAATGATAAATGTAGTGGAACAACTCTCAAACGCGTTTAACGCCAAACAAATTGCAACGGTGGCTTGCTGTGACCTAAGTAAAGCCTTTGACACTATAGATCATGAGATTTTACTAAAAAAACTGGAGGCTTACGGTGTCAGAGGGCACCCACTAAAAATATTTGAAAGTTATCTACAGAACAGACAACAGAAAGTAGCGTATAACAACAAAGAGTCCAGTTGGAAATCAGTAACACATGGCATACCGCAAGGGTCTGTCTTGGGTCCTGCCCTATTCGTAATTTACATCAACGATCTGCCAACCCACTTAGAAGCAGATGAAGTAGCCATATTTGCAGATGACACGACTATAATAAACGCCAGTGATAACACAGAACATCTCAAGACTAAAACAGAAAACTGTCTTAAGCAAGCCAAAGAATGGTTCTGTGCGAACATAATGAAACTGAATGTAAGCAAAACTCAGTTACAAGACTTTAACACCAAACCATCAACGAGAACCGAATATGTTAAACTGCTAGGTCTCTATTTAGATCCCAGTCTGAAATTTGACATTCACACTGAAAATATTACGAAGAAATTATCCTCCTACATATACGCCCTTCGTAAACTTCAGCGAGTGGCAGGTTATTGTGAAGCCAGGGAGGCCTATTTTGCTTTCATCCATAGTACCATCTCATATGGGCTCATAATCTGGGGAAGTTCTTCTGGAGCACATGATGTCTTTCTGAAACAAAAAGAAGCCATTCGAATACTATGTAACGCAGAATACAGAAGCAGCTGTAAACAACTATTTATCAAAGAGAAAGTACTTACTTTGTATTCGTTGTATATACTTACTTGTTTAGTTTACGTCCACAAACACCAGCATCGGTTTCAAATACCTAGCGACATACATAACCACAACACGAGAAACAAAAACCATCTGATAATACCCTACCACAGGGTTAACTGTGCCCAATTGGGAACAAACTATGTATGTGTCAAAATGTTCAACAAGTTGCCTCAACATGTAAAAGACCTTCAAGCGAAGAAATTCAAAATAGTGCTGAGAAACTACCTTGTGGAAAAATGTTTCTACAACTTTACAGACTTTTTAAATTCACCTCTGCATGATCTCTAAAATAACCTTTACTTATAATAATTATGTGTACTTAATATTTATTCTTTTAATTGTAAAATGTTATATTAGTTTCATGTTTTATTACACATTGCTAGATGTATTTGTTTGACTTGTCATGTGATATGTTGATGATAAATAAAATGAATTAAATTGAATTAAAAATAATTCACTATCTTAACAATTTCGTCTAGAACAGATTTTAAGTCATGACCTATAGTTTTTGCCACCAGTGCCTCGCGATGTATAAAACAATGCGTGCTAATTATGTATTTGTTTTCATTTTTAGCGAGAGTAATAAATCCTTTTATAGAGCCAACCATTGAAGGTGCACCATCTGTGCATATCCCGACACAGGATTTCCACGACAAACCATTCGATTGCAGGTGATCATTAATTACATTAAAAACATCCACTCCTTTTGTAGTTTCGCTAAGCGTCTTGCAAAACAAATATTGTTCAGTAATATCTCCTTCTTCTATGTATCGAACAAATACCAACAATTGTGTTTCCTCCAACGTCTGTCGACTCATCAACTTGGATGGCAAACATATTTGACTGTTTAATTTGCTCAGAAACTTTAGTTTCGACATATTCTGACATGTCTTTAATAAGCCTTGAAACAGTGTCTCCCGAGAGAGGAATTTTCTTAATTTCTTCCGCTGCTTCTGTACCAAACATGATTTTGGAAACTGCTTCCAATGCTGGGCGTATCAATGTCTCGCCAATTGTATGAGCTTTCATTTGCTTGGCTATTAGTTCCGCTACTACGTAACTTGCTTCTTGCGCCCGATCTGAAAGTTTATGCTTTTTTACAAAATTCTGACTTTGCTTTTCTTGACTTTTCAGTAGCCGCTTAAAATATTCCAGTGACTTATTGCGAAGAAAGCTATGCTTTGTTGAGAAATGACGCATTAGTTTGCTCGGCACCATAGCCTCATTTGCTAGAATATCTCCACACACAATGCACTTTGGACTTGGAGAGTTTTCATCGCCACACCACGAGAAGCCCACTTCTAAGTAGCTTTCTTTATATAAACGAGTTTTCTGATTTTTGTTCTTATTTCCCTTGAGCCTATCGCCCATTTCGTCACACTTTGTTTTCGAAACCGCTTCACAGTTCTCGGTCGTATTAAAAACACTGTTGGCAGTGGTACCTGGTTGTGAGTCCAAACGGGATTCGAAATCGGCATCATCAGACGTAACTGATTGGATATCACACACTTTTCTTTTCTTCACTGTAAATATAAATTTATCCATGGTGGAAAAGTTATTGCTTTGAAATTAAATGTGAACTGAGACCATAGTTATATTGAAATATAATATAATAATACGTGCTCGTAAATTTCTTGCTAACTAACACGATCTCGCTCGGCAACCCTTTCTAATAAAATTTCGATTACACACACGTCCACTCCACCTACTGTCGGCGCGCAAGCAAGCTTCCCGGGGGTAGGTAAGCTTCCCACCCGCACCCTGCCCCGCGGGGGTTAGTACTGTGGACTGCGTGCGTGCGAACAGTCGACGATTTGTATCGATATTGGGTGTGCGTTGATTTCGCAATGGATAGAAAATATATAATAACATAATTAATTATCTTTTTTTCTATTACTATTTCGATTAAGTATATATATATTTCAGCTCTTCAGGCGCTTAAGGCCCATGGCTTTTGAAAGTTCGTTCTTCCATCGTTGTCTATCCTTGGCTATTTCTTTCCATCTCTCCAGTCCAAATTTTTGTAAGTTTCCCATTACACAACCATCCCAGCTTTGTCGTGGCCTGCCTCTTTTGTTTCTTCCTTCCGGGTTTTCTTGGTAAATTTTTTTAACGGCTCTTTCTTCTGGCAGTCTTATTAAATGTCCTAACCATCTTAATCTGTTTCTTCTTACAGTCTCCATTATTAAATTTTCCCCATATAGTTCTTCTATTTCGTTATTTGTTCTCCTTCTCCAATTTTCTCCTTGCCTCACTCCTCCATATATTCTGCGGAGTATTCCTCTCTCCCATACTTCTAGTTTCATTTCATCTGTCTTGGTTAGGTTCCATGTTTCACTCCCATACAGTAACACTGGTAACACTAATGTTTTATAGACCCTTAATTTTGTTTTTCGCGATACCGATTTACTTACAAATATTTTCCGAAACGCACTCACTGATTTCATTGCTGTGGCTATTCGCTTATCTATTTCTTTTTGGATTTTGCTGTTACTTGTTATTTCTACACCTAAATATTCTACACTGTCCCTTCTTACTAATTTTATAGAGCTTGAGTCTGCACGCACCACTAGCTCTGGTCCTCCTTTCTCTGGCTGTCGCCCTAACACCGCGTCCACTCCACCTACTGTCGGCGCGCAAGCAAGCTTCCCGGGGGTAGGTAAGCTTCCCACCTGCACCCTGCCCCGCGGGGGTTAGTACTGTGGACTGCGTGCGTGCGAACAGTCGACGATTTGTATCGATATTGGGTGTGCGTTGATTTCGCAATGGATAGAAAATATATAATAACATAATTAATTATCTTTTTTTCTATTATTATTTCGATTAAGTACATTACTTTTATACTTATTTTGGATTTAATGTCCACTTTTTTGCGGCACCCCTGGCGTAGGTTTGCGGCACCCCAGGGTGCCGCGGCACCCAGTTAGCGGAACACTGATCTAACGTAATACATGCTTGGCATCTAAAAGGTATGTTATAGCAATATATAAGGCTAAACGACTACCAGAAAGCCTTCAATAGAGTTAGACATGGTAAGCTATTTTCGTTACTGAAATGTATTGGTTTAGATGACAAGGACCTCAGAATTATAAATAACATAGAATAGACTATAATCATTGATTAATTACACTTAAGATAACTCAATGTAATAGCCGACAACGGAGTCGAGAAAATTGTTCTATGATTGGTCACTAGTTGGCGCAACGCTCGCGAATTCAGAAAAATATTCCCAGTTACTCAGTCGTTACCTGGGACCCAAACCCCATTTTGCGGATACAAAGTTTGTTTAAAATATCCTATTCCCACACAGATGGCACAACAAAAATTTAAGTGGGGGGACATAGCTCGTCTCATCTGTGCACCATGGTCTATCTCATTTGCATAATTGCATATTTACCTGGGAGTTGGGGATTACTTGGAAACGATTACCTTTATTACTCACTCAACTTTGCCTACTTCACAATAAGATTGTAAAAACATTTTCGTTGGAATTTGTTGCAGTAAATAACGCAAAGCAAAACCAAAAGATTTTTAGATATAAATTTATTAAAATATAATAATAACATTAACACAATAATAATATATATATAATTTATTATAATATATATATATATATATATATATAATTGTATTATAAAACATGTTTTAACATACAGGCGAAAAAATCTATTACAGAAATTAGACATCTCTTCTCTATCCTATACAAAGTATAAGACAGATACCTATTAATTTTAAACGGGAAAATTCCAAAATACAAATATGGCCATATATGGCCGTACAAAAGCCCACAAGAAAATTATTGAGTCAATATTATAATTAATAATTATTATTATTACAAAAAATGATTACTTATAACATTAATAATTTATTATAACACATACAATAATTTGGAACCATTATTTAATATACAAACAAGCTTTAATTTATTTTCTAATAAAATAAGGATTTTTCTATCATTGATTAAATGCACTATTATATTATAAAGTGTAATCAAATTGCACAGTAAAGAATAAGCGTTAATTCAAGTATCAGTGATTTAAGTATAGCAAAATGTATATACAGTGAAGTCCGGTTATAACGAACCTCAAGGGACTGTAGAAATTGGTTCGTTATAGCCAAAGTTCGTTACAAGAGTTACAACAACAAAAAATGTGCGAGTTATTATAAACTTACTTTAATAACCATAATCGGCCACATTTGTACAATAAGTATAGAAACATTTATGTAAGAACGATAAACACGTATTTAATAGATATTTATATAAAAAATCGGATATTTTTGTCTGTTTAGTATTACTAGCCGAATAAAGTTTGTCTATGTAAGCATCTACTTCGGCAAAACTATTTAATATACTATCCGGAATATTACGCGATTGCAGAAAATAGCGGATATCATTTATTTTCTTAATTGCCTCATGTACTGTAGGAAGTCGACAAGTATGTAAGCTTCAAGGTCACAATCCTGAAATCTGCCCATATCAATCGTTGAAATAAAGACAGGCGAGTCATCACTTTCTTTATTACATTGTTTATTCAACCACTCGGACAAGGGCAACACAATCTGCTTACCTAAACAATTCACTAGCCATAATAAATTTGGGACTTGACAGCAGTTCTTGCAAGCAGGTTCGCTATAAAAGGAAACTTTTTTCTTTTTCACGTAAAAAATGGACCGTTATAAGCAAAAGTTCGTTAAATGCGGGTTCGGTATAATAGAAAAATTTTAGCATTATTGTAATGGGAATTTTGGCGGGACTTTTAATTTAGTTCCGTATAACCGGTAGATCGCTACAAACGGGTTCGGTATAAGCGGTCTCTACTGTATGTACATTACATACATATAATAATATTCATTGCGAAAACAAATCAAATTTCATATAGGTAGGTCAGGTACCCATACTACAATAGAAAAAATGAAAAATGAGAACGTTAATATTATTGGGAAATTTTAAAAATTCCAAATTTATTTGGATTCCTTGAAGATTTTGGAAACCATTTTCCCTTTTTAAATAATTTGCATTTTATCAAAAGCTCTAAAATAAACATCCTGTGCTCCCTACATGTTTCGCTACTCAGCCACTTCTGCAAATTCACTACAATTTGATTCATTAAATGCGATTTTACACCATAAACGTAATAAAAATTAGAATAATTTTTTTCAAAAGAATCCAAACACTTATCCACTATTGTTCGAAATTGTAATGATGGTGCTTTTAAACCTCTAAAGAGATCTGGTTCGGCGATATCGGAGTAAGTTTTGTGTAACAACAATAACTCGTTCTCATTATCAAGTGCAGAGGAAACAACTAAACTTGTTTTACAGTCTTCACAATCAAATTTATCTAAACATTTTTTTGCTAAATATCCAGCAAAGTACGTTACCGCACAGTCTTCCAAAGTGGAAGGATTATCGTCGGTATCATATTCAGTGATATCATCGATATCCTCCCAATCGGTTTCGCAATCAATGGTTTCGCTTAAATTTTCAGAAACAACCTGAACAGATGAAGTCAGAGGACCGGAAGAACCGATAATACCATTTTCCGGTATTAATTCCACAATGCTATCATTATCTGTTTCGCAGTTACTGTTTGTGGATTTCATTAAAGAATTGATTGCATTGCTTCTAAAAATTGTTCTAAGTGCCCTGGCGCTTGGATTACGATTATATCCACAATGCTGCCTATATATAGAAATTTGATTTTCTAACACATCTTGGGTCAATCGGTTAGTTAACACCTTGACTGCCAATCCTATATACGTGGTCAATGCGCAAGGCCGCGCTGCAGATGAATGCACTGTGTGCAGGACGTTATCCATTGAGATGCGCTCCAACCGGCAACCAAACTCAAACTAAATGAAAATAGAGTCCTTTCCACACGCCCCTCCAATATTACTGACGACAAAGCAGCGCCCACAAAACAGAATCAGTTTGAAGCGCCATGAGGATTGGACGTAGAAGTACGTCTTGGGCGTCTAGCGGGAGCACCAAGAGACGTTAATTAACGTCCTGGGCACTGAACGTGTTAACATATATGACATTCCCTGTTCTTTTTCTTCCTTAAATAGCTGCAAAATGCCTTCAATCACGTGTAATAAACCTTGAAAACAGGGTGGTTTACTAATTTTATTTGTTTTTTTGTCAATTTTATATAGGTTTGAAACAAGAGTTTTTGCTTCGTTGAGAACGTTTAAAACATGATTATTTTCAGCGGAGAGAGCCGATTTGTAGGGATTTTTGTCATATAATAGACGACTATTTAAACAATCGAACAATTTATTCATAAAATCAATGAAATCTGCCGTATTTAAAGCCGTAGCACTTACTAATTCTCCCGTTGAAACACAGGTTCTAATCGCAGAAGCAACTGAGTGGCTAAAAACTTGAAGGGCCAGTTTGACATTCATTTTTTGAAAGCAATTAGGTCTTACATGGGCTTCTGTCAACTTAGTTAAGGCTTTGCATTTTTGATTTTTTTTATCAATTTCATACACTTTTACAACATCGTCAAATGAAATTTTCTTGTCTTGGTCATTTTCCATCCCAAAATCTCCATTTAAAAGATTATTCCGCATGCTTTTAGCAATATGCATGGAATGGATGTTGTTAAGTTTTTGCCACCCTGGGTTTTTTCCAGAACCATAAGAATTTTCTGATGAACTTTTTCTCCCTTGACTCCACGAAAGTTCAATGAAGCTTGATTCACCAACTTCGTGCTCTCTTAAACACACTTCTTGGAAAAAATGTTTACTTTATGAGGGCTAATTGCTAATTTAGTACCTATTTTGAAATCCGGAAGTGACCTTCGGCTTATCGGTTGTCCCGTCATTAGTGACTCACGCCTAAGAAGGCAGTAGAAAAGCACGTGCTCGCTTGTGGACAATGTTCCTATTGGCCCGTTTTAAAATTCCCAGAAAAAAAATGTGCGACTTAAATTTTTCAGGCGTTATTTTCGATTACGAAACGAAAAAGGCCCATATTGTTATAAATTGTCAATTCAGGCAAATTTTAGGCAAAACATTTAAAACAGGCAATTTTAGGCAAAATAAAATATCTGTAGAAGCATCCCCTCCTCTGAAAGCGAATTTATAATTTATTAAATTATCAATATCTATTAGCAAAATAAACAGGCAAAATAGGCAAAATCCGGCCTTTAGTAATCATTAATCAATAACATTAAATACGATTATTCTAGAAAATAACTAAACACTATACATACAGGCTGTTTGATGAAAAATGTTTCAACCCGTAACTTCCTTGTTTATGATCGGATTTAAAAAAAATAAGAATAAAGAAATGGTTTTCCAAACTCTGCAAAATAGTGCTAATCTTGATTTTTTCATTCCCATCTTAAATACGTAACGATAGTCAGTTGTTTTTTCTTAAATGGATATAGATATTCAAGACAACGTTGAAAAAAATGTGAGTGGGGCCACTTTATAGAGCCTGTCAAACCATTTTTATACTTTTTTTAGTTATTAAAATCGGATAATAAATAAAGAAGTTATGGAATGGAGCATTTTTTATCAAACAGCCTGTATACATATATGGCTAATTGAAATATGTAGCTATGTCACAAAATTTGAAAATAGAAGACAGTACGCTAATGAGATGCAAAATAAAAAAACTTTGTGAAGAGCATGTCAATTTTTAAAAAATCTAAATAGGTAAATTCGATTGATATTGATTAACTGATATAAAAAGTCGAATGTGAAGAATTCTTGTTTGTTAAAAATAAAACTTTATTAAAAATTATTGTAACAAATTAGAAACTTACCTCAAATTAATCAATTACACTGATAACAAATGCGACTACTAAGTGAAGCACAAAACAGCAACTTAAAACAAAAACTCACAATCGAAAACTCACGCACAGTATACACCTTACAAAAAGGGTCACCACTGTCGGAATGAAAACAAAATGCAATTTATTCTGCTTTTAAACATTCTTCAAATTGTATTTCAAATTAAATAGCAATTTAAAAGTAATATATTTGTGGTCCTAATGCCGATAATCTATTTCCACTGATTAACCAATGGTACTTCTAAAGAGGGATGCCGCCCCTTCCTTGAACAGGTAATTCCACAATCAATGGTTCCACAAACCGATAATAACAAAGGACTACAAAGTCTTGATTAAGTATTTTCAATTAGGTACCTATAACAAGGTTTCTCTTGTATCAAATGTGTTAGAACATTGTCAAAGTCCCAAACAACCACAGGAATTTTAGTTTAATCCGTTGTTAAGAAATTCTTTTTAAAAAAATTACAAAACTAAAAATTTGAAAATTCTCATAACATGACTTTAAATCAAAATTACCCAAAAATTGAAACATTGAAAGTTGACATTGTTTAATGTAATTTTAAAAAACTATTTGACTATTTGACTCGTTTCACTCGTGATTTACCTGTTTTTTTTTGCGTGACCAAGTGTCTTTAATCAATGGCGGGACTTATATGCCTTCTAAGACACTTTTACCACAAATAGCTATTTTTATTTTAATATTTTCAAATCGACTAATATCTAATAAAGGAGCAATTCTTTAATTTCTATCTCGGCATTCCTAAAGTTATATTATAAGTAATAATTCTTTGATTATTTCATTGATTAAATTATTCTAAACCTTTGGTCCTTAATAAGACCATCCAAGACCAAACAAGACGATCTCGAGGACGATCCTAAGTTCAAAATTGTTCAAAGAATGTTTTAAGTCATGAGTTATTAATGCGTGACGTCGTATTTGAATGAGTGCCATCTGTATTAGAGTAGCTTGAAGCAATGGGTCAGATGAATCCGGTAACAACGCGACGTTGGAAGACCCTGGGCTCGCAAGCTCTATCTAGAGCCGCATTGTCAAACACGGGCGCCGTCGAAAGTAGTGGCGCCATCTGGAGTTCGCCGGCGTATTAGAGGGTCCGCCGGCAGACGTATGAATAAGCTATCTGAAGTGTAATTAATCAATGCTATAATCAAACAGCTGACATCAAAATAGACAATCAATACACAGAAGAAATTATAATAAAACGAGGTGTGTGCCAGGGCTGTGTACTATCCCCCTTGCTATTTAATATCTAGTCGGAAGAGAAATAATTAAAATAGCATTGGAAGATGCTGACGAGGGAATCCTGGTGAATAGAGAACGCCTGAATAATGTAAGATATGCGGATGATACAATCATCTTCGCAGACAGTCTTGACAGCCTGCAAACCTTTATTTTACATTTATCAGAAACAAGTCGAACATATGGACTTGAATTTAATATTAAAAAAACAAAATATATGATTGTCAGTAAAAAACAAACACCATTTGGACAATTTCTACTATAGTTGATCAACAACCGATAGCAAAAGTGCACAGCTGTACTTACCTTACCCTTACCAACATTAATGACCAGTGGGACCACGCAGTTGAGATAAAGCAGCGCATTGAGAAAGCCAGAACTGCATTCACCATTCACCAAAAGCCGTGGCTTATCACTAAAAATTAAGACTCGCCTACTACGATGCTACGTGTTTTCAGTCCTCCTTTAAGGGGTTGAATCCTGGACATTGACTGAGGCATCTATGAAAAGACTCGAGGCCTTCGATATGTGGTGCTACCGGCGAATATTGAGAATCTCCTGGGTGGACCGTATTACACCAATGTAGAGGTATTACGCAGAATGGACAAAAAGTGCGAAATACTTTTTAATGTAAAAAGGCGCAAGCTCGAATATTTGGGCCCTGTTATGAGGAACGAGTAACGTTATGGCCTACTGCAACTTATACTACAGGGCAAAGTATATGGAAAAAGAGGCCCAGGAAGAAGGATGATTACATGGCTGCAGAACTTAAGAAAATGGTTCTCTCTCACCACTACAGGACTTTTCCGTGTGACAGCTAATAAAGTTAAGATAGCCATACTGGTCGTCAACATTTGGAACGAATAGGCACCAATAGAAGAATATTTTCTTTTTTTAATAGGTATTTCATTTTCTTCCTTTAGTTCTCGTATTTCTTCTTTATACTTACTCTGCTCAAGCCTTATTTGGTTTACGTCTACTGTTAGCTGTTGTAGCATAACTAGTCTCTTATCTATTTTGTCGTCTCTTTTTTGTTGTTTTTTTATTGGTGTCATTTTTTTATTTTTACTGAAAGCTTCTAATTCTTTCTCACTGCCATGCCCCCCTATTCTTTCCCTTTTTTCTCCTTCCGTAGACTCGTCCGTGCTATACATTTTATATCTTACTATTATATTCTCCTTGTTGCAACGTCTTTGACCGCGATTGTTGGGTATCTCTGTTCTGTTGATCGCGCTTATCAGCCTGGGTCAACCCCTTGAAAACCAATATGCGCCGCGCTGCGCTTTATACGATTCCTAACCGTCTTACAGCTGTTTATAGTCTTAATTTCGTGTCCCAGCCAATTACTGACCTTATTTTTACTGCTTCCATTGCCATCCTTTACTATAGGACTGCATTGCACTTTTACACAATATTTAACCCGTTTGTTCACTCAAAAATTCGCATTTACTTAACTGTGCGACCGAGCCGATGCTTCGGGTATTCTGGTCGACACGAATATTTAAAATTTAGATATTTCCCTCACTTATATTTGGAAATATTTAACTTTAAAATTAATATTTTTATCCACAACTAGCTGGCCCGGCAAACGTTGTTCTGCCCAAAAATAATTTGTCTCTGAAACCCCGTTTCACCACTATAGTTTTAATTTTATGTCATGTCCATCGTCTTGGAGTAAATGCCATTTTCGCAATCAACGTCCCAAAAAACCTCAATAACAACACCCATATCGATTGTTTAGGCTTATTTACCCCATTTCACCCCCTAAGGGGTAGCGGACCAGACAGACGTTGTCCTGCCCGAACGTTGGTTTGCCTGATATTAGCAGGTTCAGCAAACGTTTTTTCGATATTCGAATTTTCGATTTTTTGCATTTTAAAAAATATTGGAAGTGGTGGGGGGGGGGGGTAAAATTTTGGGGTTATATGTTCTGATATGCGAGTAATTTTAAAAGAAATTTTAAAAAATCGTCAAAAAATAAAAAAGAAAGTCCTAGAACCCGATTGCAGCGCCACCTACCGGGTTCAATTGTGAATATAAACCATCCAGGGGGCTCACTCAAACACACACAAAAATTCATCAAAATCGGTTCAGCTGTTTAGGAGTTCAGTCACATACACATGTACAGAAAAATTATATATATAAAAATTTTCATTTTAAAAAATATTGCGGGGCGGTGGGGGGGTGAAATTTTGGGGGACCCGACAGACGTTGTCCTGTCCGAACGTTGGTTTGCCTGCTATTAGCAGGTTCAGCAAAGGTTTTTTCGATTTTCGAATTTTTGATTTTTTTTATTTTAAAAAATATTGAGGGTTGGTGGGGGGTGAAATTTTAGGGTTATATGTTCTGATATGCGAGATATCTTTAAAAAAAATTAAAAAAGAAATTTGTCAAAAAAAAATTCAAGAAATTCCTAGAACCCGATTGCAGCGCCACCTACCGGGTCCAATTGTGAATCTAAACCATTCAGGGACCCACTCAAATACACACAAAAAATTTCATCAAAATCGGTCCAGCCGTTTAGGAGGAGTTCAGTCACATACACACGTACAGAAGAATTATATATATAAAGATTAACATTATCCAATAAGTTTTTAATACTAAACAACGTGAAAAAATTCTCTTTAATTTAGTAGCACTACCATTTTTTTCCATAAAAATGGTGAGCGGGAGTATGCATATTGCTTATGTTCAGAGATATGACCAACCACCTTCACATTCGTCTCTAGATGAATAAATTGCTGTGTAACCATCTATGTTAAAATAATTAGTTTCGCCCACTTGTAGCTATGTTTCTGTTATTACAAAATGATTTTGAGATATGCATAAGTTATTTATATCATTTTCAATAAGGTACAAAAGAGGGCTTGAGAATCCAGCAGTCAAACAATTTGTTATTGCGGAATATACTTTTATTTGATTGTTATATCAACGATACAGAATAGAACAGAGGCAAAAGCGAAAATAATTTTATGGTCAAGCATACGAATTTGTGTTTTCATTTTCAGTCACTGCCAAGTTACTAGTATATTAGAATTTAATAAATAAGCAAAATACGAGGCATGTGCATTGATGGAAGAGTTTAATACAGAAAGCAGGGATTAGTGTTGCTACAGTTAAAAATTAAACTTCAGAATATGATACTACATAAGGCCAAAAACAGAAAAAATAATGTTTCTGTTGTTTTTAAGTGCATATTTTGCAGAATTTTAAACCATAACACAAATTTAAAAATCTGATGTGATACACACACACACACACACAACTTCCTTTTACAGTGATCTTATGATTAGTCAAGCTGAATTAAAAAATGTATTAATATACCGGGTGTTCTATTTAAAATAACAAAGTTGATAGTGACTTTCAGTATAACCAGAAGTGATATCACACTCAAAATTTGTAGTTGCAGTCGCTCTTACTCATAAAATCCATGGATAAAGTTTCAGAGTTTTCAATTTTATTAGTTCTCTATAATGCCCTGCAGAAACCCATTTTAGAGGTATTCAACTGAAAAATCACCTACACATTAAAAATGCAATATAAATGTAACATTTCAAAAAAAATTGTTAGCCGATTTTGAGAAAAAAGAAAAATTTGAAAAATCACGAGTAAACAATACCATAAAGTACATTTTTTTTCTATAATTTTCAAGGTCAACTTTCTAGAGGATAAGTTGCATTCCTGCAGGGTCCCTAGTTTTAATTATGTTGGTACATACATTTTTAGTTCTTTTTTTCCACTAAAAAAAATGCCATTTTGACAGATATGTCATAATAGTGGGTAAAACGAACAGCATAGTAAAATATTGCAAATTTATTAATTATTAAACTTATAGTTGAAAATAAGCTTAATGAATGTTTGCAAAATTAAAGAAATTTGTCAAGAGTTCAAATTAAGAAGTTTGACATATCAAATTGACACATAACCATAATTTTGAAAAAGTTCTACCAACACGAGGTATAAAAATTTCTACCAACATAGTAACACTTTGACAGTTATTATAGAAAAAAAAAATGTACTTCAGGTTATGCGCATGTCGCATCTAGATAGTACACAAAATTTATATAGTTTCAATGTCATCTTTTTTCGTTTTTGAGATATTCTGTTCACACACACACACACACAGAGTGATAGACAGACCAATGAACTAGAGCATGTTTTTTTGGTTCAGGGGATTCTAAAACGTGAAGATCTGTTGAAAACTCAATTTCGAATTTTTGGGGTGAATCCAGTACTTCCTTTATCGTAAAAGGAAGTAAAAAGATGTACACCTACACTATGGCAATAACCATACAATTCGACACCTCTAGAATTACAAAGAAATCCGAAAAGCAACACAGTAAACAAAGAAATAAAAAATGTACTTATTCATAAAATATATTTAGCTCTGCCTCTGCAATATTCGCAGTTACACATTTTATTGAAATAGAAAGGTTGTTATTTAAAAGAAGGTAAAAAGTTTGTACTCCAAAAATACGCTTTTAAATGTGTCTGTCCATTCCATGTGCCATGAGCGTTCCATTTGGTCTTGAATTCTGACTTTGGTGGCTTTGTGGATGTGATCCTCCAAATTAATGATTTTATAGTTCACAATTGACATATCTACATACTGATCATAGATAAAGTGCTTGAAGTCCGGTATAAAGTCAAAACTTTCGATAATTTTCGAAGTTCTTGTTAACCAGTCCATTGTGGGGCTTGACCACCACGCCCACGAGTTTTCGGTAACGTTAGCGTCCACATCGATAACAAATTGAGACTTGTTGTGACTCCTCCTTGAATTTGGCACAGTTTTGATCGACGCCAAGAAAATGCCTGTTTTCAGAACGTCAGCAGCGTCGATGTGTTTCAGGTTATTCTTGTACAGCGAGTCATCAATGTTAATATCACTTTCTAAATTGTCTAAACTGGATAAAATATCACCAGTGCTGTTTGCATTGTCAAAGATTGCAGCTTCCTTATTTTTAATGGCTAGGTAAGTCTTATTCTCGATATACGCGTCTCTGCTCTGTAAGCAACTGCCCGGAATGTTACTCACGATGAACATGGACCCCAGTATGGTTAATACACCAACTGTGTAGGTTGCTACCAATACTGAAATGACAACGCCGAGGCATTGAACTAAGCGTGTTATGTCGACGTTGGTCAACAAATGCTGCAATTCGGTATATGTAAACCATCCCCTACTGTTGCCCTCCCGTTTGGCAAGCGATGCTTCTATTTCTCCAAGCTTTTTCCAGAAGGTGTGCTCATGTACAAATACTTCCCAATGCTATGACAAAATGAATTAATTTTTGTTCTGCGAATAAGAGAAAATACTAACCATTGCATCAAGAAATTCCTTTTCAAGCTGAATTAAATCCTTGATGGAAATTCCACCTGAACTTGCCCACTCGTCGATAAACACCTCGTCTTCTTCGCCGTCGTCATGCAGAAATTTGCTTGAAACCATCTGTAACATGAAAATCGTCAAGATGAGTTCTAGTTTGTTGTAATTCGTTTTCTAAACATAACATTAAAGAGTGTACCTGCTGTATTTGATAATTATCTTAAGATATTTTTGTTTGTTACATGTTTAGATATCCAATATTAGTGCAAATTAACTTCTCCTTTAAGTGCTGATATAATCTTTTGTACCAATTCACGTTTGATTGTTTAAGGTAATATCACTTTAGTGTACGTAAATAATTTAAATGTGAGTAATACATAGATAAAATTAGTGATAACGTGCAGTAGTACTTAAACTTTACATTATTTTGTTTGGCTAAAATTGGAGATGGGTAGTTGCCACAGCAACAATATAACAATAATTATTGACAAAACTAAAAGTAATGAAAGACATTTGAAAAAACTAAATTTAATATTTAACAATTATTGTGCATCTTATTTTATGAAAAGTAATTTATTATTTGATAAAAAAAATAAACTTATCCACATCCATTACCACCAATATTGTCGAAACATTAAATAGCCTTTAGTAATTGGGATCGAAATATTCGGTAACTATAAGGGGGAGGAGCCAGATGCCCTGCATTGCGTAGGAGAATGATGCAAATTACTGAGTGACTACTGAGGTTTGGTCAGTTGAACATCTTACCTATTTTATTGAGACCTTTCTAAAGGCACATGATTCTTACACAAGTGTAAGGCGACGTTTCTGTGCTCGATTTAATATTTGCGAGTAGTAGATGCCTCAGCAAAAATTTGGTAAAAAAGCTGAGGAAAACGTGATCTGCCATAAATAATTCACCATACTCAAAAGCATTCCCAAAATATGCTTTTCAAGATGTCGGTGCACCGAAATTTGACGTTCAACCTATACAAGATTCAGTTAGTTCAAGCACTCTAAGAAATTGACTGCATCACTAGGCATAATTTTACAGAAACAATGATTAACGACTTGTTTTATGGCAATTGAGTGATAACATTCTTTTGAGCGACGAGGACGACTTTTTTTTGAAGATGCACGTGCCAAGATAGTTACCGCCAACTGTCATTTTTAAATTGTCATGATTCAGGAATTCTTTACTTCGGCACTGCAGGAATTTGATGGCTTTAAATGTGGAATATTGTTTCAACTATGGCTACGCAGCACATGATGAAATTAGTGAGAGGTTTATTTCCTGGAAAAATCGTATCAACATTTCTAGACACCAACTGTCTATGAGTTAAAGAACCAACTTCGAGAAGATATGCCATATCAGTCGATATGTTTTCATGAGTTTTTGCAAATTTGAGGTCCAGACTACAGGAGTGTTTGGGGTAGTGATGGGCAAATTCGAATGAAAAGAATCGAATTAATCGATTGTTTTTGCTATCCGAGATATTCCGATTGTTGCTGAAAATATCTCGAATGAAAAAATATCTCGGATTACTCGAATGCTCGGAACTCCAATGGTCGTTCAACCAATTCTCTTGTCTGAAATGCGATCCGAGTGATCAATGGTTAGCTCTCGCTCTCGGTTGTCGGTGTGCCGCTTGCCGACGGATTATCCGGGGTTTCAATTTAAAACAATATTTTAACAAAAATTAGAAATAAGTAACCGAATGCGCGATGTAACTGCTATAGGATACTGCAGTTTAAATTTAAACTACATGAATTAATAACAGATTCATTCATTTTCAAGTTAGGTCTATAATGTATATAATGGTTATTTATATTTTACAGTACAGTAAACATTGCACTTCCATACTTTGACCAAAACGATTTAAAAAGAAATTTTTGTCAACTACACGAAAAAATTGCAAAATTGGAAAAGTGATTCTTCCATGCTCACATAAAACTTTTACATTCGCTGGGAAACACTCACTTTTCTTAACTTGTAGAACAATCTACTATTAATTCACTAGCGATTTAAAAAGAAATTTAACTCGCTAGCGTATAAATATTATAAACAGTTACTTATGGTTGCTACTATAGGGATAATAACATTAATGACAGTTTAAAAGGACAAAATAGAAGAAAAATAATTAATGGAGTTATTTAACAACAACAGTAACGGTGTAACTGGAGACTTGAGTTACCGCATTTATATTTTTATAACGCTGGACGGCTTAAACCTGAAAAGAAACAAAGATTGCAGCTGAAAATTATTTCGGTGGCGCAAACAAGTCTCGTACTTTTAAATGCCCACATTCGGCTACGCATCCGAGATATTCATTCGCATTCTAAATGATTCATTCGTATTTCGAATTATTCATTCGATTGATAAATTCTCCCGCATTCGAATATCTCGATTGTTAATATCATTTGATTTTGCCCATCACCAGTTTGGGGCAAAAACGGACTTCTTGATATCCTTTAAACAAATTAAATTTGCATATATCTTCTTTAATTACTAATATATAGTTTTTAAATAAACTACTTGTCAATAATTTTTTAAAAAGGGAAATTTGCCATGCGACACCTTGTATTACATAATAATTTTATTTAGCTGTTTTTGTTTATAGAACAATTAAAATTTTCCAATTTTTGGATAGTAGCAATATTTAAAAATCTGTCTTATGAATAAAGCTGATATTATATGGCAAATGCATATGTATACTAATTATGTGAAAACAAATCGTTTAAGCCAATTTTCATTTTGCATATTTATACATTTTTGAGCATACTTTCTGTATTTTGCATATTTGGTTATATTTAGCAATAATTTGTAATGTATGAACTTTTTTTTTGTAAAATTTACTATTTCATTAAATTTTTGTGTGCAATTGAGATACATACTTTCACTTTCTGCCGCTGGAGTGCAGTGTGCTTATCGAAATAAGCAGAGAAAAGGAGAAGTCCCTGTTAAAATATTTGGCTATATAAACATAATCTGCCAGCAACTTTCACTTTTCTCATAGAAACAAGGTATAAGAAATCAGCCAACATAGCAGATATGGCATTCAAAATTCCCGTATAATTCCCGTATTTTCCCGGTCATTTTATTAGGATTCCCGGATACTTACTAATCAATTTTTAGCTGTATTTCTAAAGAATATTAGTTGTATCAAGTTGTTACCTTTGAGTACTGCATGATAAAATTATAAATAATGTCATTAACGTGAATGAACATGAAATTCATAAGTTTTTGAACAAATTTCGGTCTGACTTTTAGATTTTTCATAAAAAAACCTGTCTCGCGCGTCCCGTACATTTTTGTAATTATTCAGGATAATTCGAAAATTTTTACGGAAATTTCGCTTATTTCCGTAAAATGGCAAAAATTACTGCAAATTCCCTTTGATAAAAAAATTCCTGGTTGCCTAAGAAATTCCAGCATATTTCCCGCATTTTCAAGGGCACTTTCAAATTCCCGTATAATTCCCGGTTTTCCAGGAATTCTCGGTCGCTAGACACCCTGAATATATTTGAAGAGCCGAATGTCGAGTGTTGGGTGAATAATAGTCTGGCGGGGTTAGGGGATATCTTATTTTTATGTTGGCTTACAATGTGCAGTTAGTTAAACGTTAAAATGAATCTTTGAATTAAAATCAGAGAAATAAATATACTCATACAAAACAATTAAAAATTTTACGTTATTTACAATACTTCTACTTATTTAAAAAAAAAATTAGAGCATATTAGGGATGTTCCGAATATACAAAAATTCGTATTCGCGAATACGAATACACCGAATACAAATACTCTTATGAATATTCGCGAATACGAATACGAATACATGACCGTGAGTGAATAATACCAACATCAACATCGTTTTTGTACGAGCTGCAAATTTTAGAAATAGTATGGAAAATAATTTTGTTTTTATTTAATGTTATAGAATGGTAAATATTTAAAAAAAATGTTTTATTTAATGTATGAATACCTCTTTTATATTTTTATTAAAATTCTTATCTATATTTCTATAATTTTAATGTCAAATACTCGTATAATATTCGTGTTAATTTTCGCGAATACGATTACGAATACAAATATTGAAAATATAGCGAATACTCGCGAATACGAATACGAATACGAGTATTCGGAACATCCCTAGAGCATATTATTTGCATATATTGTAACTTTGGGTGCATATACTCAACCAAATGTATGCATATATATGCGCATATTTTCGTACATTTGAGTGCATATAATTATCAGCTCTACTTATGAAACACCAGAAAATTACTAAAGACACTACCATAATGCAGAAGTAATAAAATAACAATAGAATTGAATTACATAATTCACATATTTTTTGCTGACAAAGAAACAAAACAAAGCAGATACTTTAATGGGAAAAAAGCATCATGGAGTGATGAGTCTAGATTCGAAGTTGCTGTTGGAGATAACAGAAAACATTTGAGAAGATCTGAGGGGACTTACTGTCAAGACTGTACTAGTACGAAAAGTGATCAGCTTCGTTCATGGTGTGGGGATGTGTTTAATCAGGGGGTTGGGAATTTAATATTTGTCAACAGTATTACGAACGCTGAGAAGTATATAAAGCTACTGGAACATCAACTTAGAGCATCAATCCCAAAACTCCACCTACTTGTCATAAAGTCAAAGTGCTGAAAATGTAGCTTTCAGAAAACACTATTCCTGTTCTTGGTAGGGTTATTAATAGCCCAGACCAAAGAGCATATATGCTCTTTGCCCAGACCTTTCTCCAATCCAAAATCTATGGGAAAAATTAAAACGATAACAAAATAATTGAAATTTTGAATAATATTTAATAGCAGAAACTTGCAGAAAGCTTGTCGACACTTTCTAGAAGGTTAGAATCTGTTCTTCATGAAAACGATGACTGTACTCAAAGGTTACTTTTTAGAATGAACTATTATGAAGCTAGCTTTAAGTAACGGTTGTTGGATACTTAAAAATAATTCAAATAGTTTAGTGATGTTTACGTGTTACTTATTCGTTTCTATAGAACGAACTATTTGGATGAGGAGCTTGTATTGTTCCAGGTTATTTATTCTAAATGTAACTGATGTTTTAGCAGTGGTGTAGCGGTAAATTTGCCGGTGGGGGAACGCTAGACTTCCGGGGGATCTGGGGGGGTATGGAATATCCCCCAGAAAAAGGGAGGTCCGGCAGTCCTCCGGAAATGTTTTAAAAGTATAGGTGCAAAAATATGCGTTTTGATGTTTTTTGGTGCAATTTTTCCGTATTACGATGTTGATAGTTTTGTAGCCTTAATATATAAATATCAAGCCTACAACTTTCTAATTCAAACTGTTTTTAATACTTTGCATATTCATAGCAAGTAGCTAGTCATGTTTGACGTGATTTTTCTAAATAATAACATATACCACTAGCCTATATTTAAATGACACTGGAATGAACAATTATCAAATTGTTTGTGCTAATAAGTAAATGCCATAAACTCGTTATAATTTCCATTGTATTAGGTAGGAAGCACACTAGAAAACCAAATCGTACCAGTACTGAAATACAAATGAACAAATTAAACTAAGCAGGTCTAGAGCAAAAGTATAATTTATTTATTTTTGACTATAAGTAGTTTAAATATGAAAAATGGTGCGCTCCGGTACAATGACACTTTTTTTTCATTTAAGAAATGTTCAAACAAGTTTTTAAGTTATATATACATATTTCAAATACTGTTGTACATAAAAATAAAAAAAAATACAACTATATAATTGTTTATGAATTGTTGATACTCTCTTTTCAATACTAACACTGGTTTACAAAAACTCGGCGAAGATTTACTTGTGTGTTTTTGTGCCGTAATTATTGTTTTAAATTAACTTTCTACTAAATTTAATCTTTATTTTCTTTTAACTTAAGAAAAAACCAGTGGAGGAACGCAGTTCCCCTGCATCCCCCCTCAACTACACCCCTGTGTTTTAGCATATCACAGCTCGGTGCTTCGCTTATAATAATGTAGGTGGATGTGTATCATAGGTTTGCTGGTATGATTTTTAAATATTTAATAGGTAATTAACTAGTTCGACACAAATACAATTCATGGCTTAGTTAACACTGAAGCACTATGTATCCCCAATGTTGGGAGTATTACTCTTTATCCTTGCATGAGTCATCTGAACTTGAAGCAATGCTTATATGAAATAAACATACGTTAAAAATTAATGTATTTCTCATCGTTTATCTCCCAATTAATGCAAAATAATAATTGTAACATACAATACTGTGAGTAAACAATCATGTGACTTGTGACATGATTAACAACAATAATTTGTGACATATTAGTTATGAACAGAATTTCTAAAATAAGAAATTCAAATCTTAGCCAAATAAGGTGTGCTACTTTATACTGCTACCATTTCTTAAACCTATGAACATACCAGAGACACTAAGAACAATTCAGACGGAGCAATGCAGTGCAAGTATTCTGGGTTGCAGGTTTTCAGCTGCTCGAGGTATAAAATGGCCAGTACGAGAGAACAGGGCGAAACACAAGCATTCCTTGAAATCTTTGCAGCATCGTTGCAGTGCAGCCTTTCCAACGAACGCCCGTTCTGTGCTTCGGAAAACAACTCAGCGGCCAATTCTACAACTCACAAGATTACAAACGATGCAAAAACGACTCGACTCCCAACCAACCTGTTACAGGCAGGCTTAGGCGCTCCGTCGACGGCAGCTTTCCATAGTACAGAGTCTTGGTGATCCGTTGGAGAAATTGTTGATGGTGGCCCACACTCTGCAATAAGTTTAGTGTCAAGCTCAACCTGTTGGTTTGGCTGCTATTCAGACGTTACCTTAAACTGCTTCTCTCTGTTCTTCCTCGGCATCTTCGACATGCTGTCGGCCGCGCTTAGGGTTATTTTACGTAACTATTAAAATTCTTGAAACCGAGATGAGGTCACCCAGAGCACAACATCCGCTGCGAGTTTGGAATTAAAAGAACGTGAACGTTTCGCAGCGTCGACCTTGCACCTTGCGCACGTACGGAGATTTTTGCTAAAAACTCGAGGAGCTGGTTAGGCTTACGTCAGATTTGCACGCGGGAAAAAAGTTTCTTTCCGTAGCTCATCGCTTATCCCACTTGCACTTACAGCGTTCGCGATCTTGCGTCGCACTCTACCGCTGTCACTGTCAAAATGTCAAGAGCGAGAAATATGCCAAATAGTCCAGCAAGGGTTGGGTGCGCATTTGTGTTTGTAAACTTTGGCTGCGCGCGGGGCGCCTCTGCTGTAGTTAGTTGATGTTTGCTTGATTAAACCGGCCGCGAACATTTCCACACTGGTCCCTAACATGAAAAATGTTACAGTTCTGGAAAAAGTCAGGTAAGACCTGGTGTTGACATTTCGTTTATAGGTTAAGTGTTTACTCGAATCTAACGGCTCAGGTCCCAAAGAAGGAAGCAGATCAAGTTCCTCTTCACCTACAACAAATACACCTCCAAGCAGCCCGTCTTTTCTGAACTTAAATGGAATACAGTCACGACCAAGTAGCTTTGACTCCTGTCGCTCGGGCCCCTTGGCCTCGTTTGAAGATGAAGGACTGTTTGATCTCTGTGAGTACTCCTCTGCGTGTCAGGTGTGTTTTGAGGAAAGATTGCGATAAGTACCAAGTGTTCGGAAATCAGAAAATCGTTTGAACTGCTCGTTGCATAAGTATTTGAAAACTGTTGATTTGTGGAAGTAATATTGGTAAAAAGTGCTACAGCAAACCTGTAGCTGTTAAACTAACATAACTTAAGTAACTATAAACATGGATTTAGATATCCACACGCGTTTGTTCTCACTTATCGAAGGGTTAATCACGATTGGTACTAGGGGCATTTGCATTTTTGGAGTAATACGTTCAGTCTACATTACCTAGCATTCCATGGAAATACACAGGATTTAACCACTACAACACCATCTCACCCATAATTATACTCAATTTAATCATAAAGAGTAACAGTGTTTGAGGGGTCAAGGTTACATAACACATGGTGATTTTAATATTTGTATTTGTAATTGTATATGTGTTACGCGGGTTCACACAAGCAGAAACAAATTATTAAAACAGAAGTTTAAAATACTAGCATTAAAGGTAAATGTTTCGTTATACTTTTGTAGTTTTTTATTCTTTATAAAAATTACCCAGTTTTAAATGATAAAAGATGTTTCGTATGTTTCTACTTGTAGATGAAAAAAGTAAAACCAATTTGTGAAGTGGTTTACCTAAGCTTTCAATTTGCAATAATTTTCTCACCTGGATTGCATTAGAACCAAAATTACCAAATGTGTTCTAAGTAAAGGCCGGATTTATATGCATTTGTTTATATTTTTTAATAGTCGATTTCACATTAATTTAAAGTTTTCTTTGCGTTTCAAATGATTCTAAATATTGTAATATCACTTTTATTGTGTATACAGTTGCATATTTCCTTGCATATATAGTCCTTTTTGCAATTTTTTAAATTATATTGTTATGAAAATTTTAAAATCGTAAAGCTTATTTGGGTTTTTCAAGAAATTTAAATGTAACTTTTTATATATATATATATATATAATCAAATCCCCTTTTACCATTATGGTGTAGGGTTAGTAAATTACAATTATTTACATACTATATTTAAAACAATAATTCAGTGCTTCTCAATTTTAAAAGTAACAACACTAAAAGTCTCTTTCAGTTCTATAACTATATCAAGTCTAAAAACAAATTATACACTATGCACAAATTTACACCATTCTTTTTTATTTCTTGCCATGATCTTTGCTTCTTGCCAAGTTTTCCCCTTTGCTGTTAGTATTTTTTCGAGTACTTTGTCCCATATCTCTTGCGGTCGCCCTCTGTTTCTTTTACCTGATGCCTTGGATTCCCATACTTGTTTCACTGCTCGGTCATTTTCCATTCTCTGGAGATGTCCCCACCAACTCAGCTACCGTTTTTCTATGAAGTCTGTTACTGGTATTACGTCTAGGTCTTCTCTAATTTGTACACTTCTCATTCGATCTCTTAGCGTGACTCCTTTGACTTTTCTCAAGTATTTCATCTCGGTGGCTTCTATTTTTTCTTTCATTCGTTTGGTCAGCACCCACGACTCAGATCCATATGTCAATATTGGTCTAAAGATTCTTTTGAACACACTTAATTTTGTCTTTTGTGTTACTTCTCTTTTGCTGATAAAGGTGTTGTTCATAGCGTAGTATAACTTGTTGGTTTTCTCTATTCTTTCTGTAATGTCTGTTTCTTGTCTACCTTGCTTATCAAATGTCACTCCCAAGTAGCTGAACTTTTGTGTTTGTTGAATTTGTCTTCCATTTATTCGTACATCTGTTTTTTGTGGTTCTTTTGCTACTACTAATATTTTTGTCTTTTCCGTGTTTATTTCCATTCCGTTTTCTGTCAATGTATTGTTCCATATATTTAAATTTGTTCTTAAGTTCTCTTCACTGCTTGCTATAATTACTACATCGTCCGCGAAAGCGCATTCAGTCAAGTATACTGGTAATAAATTTCTGTATCCTATATGCAGTTTTCTAGATTCTACTTGACATTTTCTTATTATTTCGTCCATGAATAATACAAATAACACAGGGCTCATTACACCACCTTGTCTCAAACCTTCTTTTGTTTTGAATTCTTCGGATCTGTTGTTATTACTGATGACGTAGTTTCTAGTACATTTATATAAACTTTTTATTACCATACTTAATTTTGGACTTACTCCTCTATTACTCAGGCTTTCCCATACTTTCATTCTTGGTACCTTGTCAAATGCTTTCTTTAGGTCTAGAAAGGCCAAGAAAGTGTTTTTGTTGTGTTGGAGCCTCTTGTGAAATATTTCTTTTAAAGTGAATATATGGTCTTGAACACTTCTTCCTTTCCGAAATCCACTTTGTGCCTCTACCAGTGTTGGTTCTATTATTTTTCGCAGTTTTGTTTCGATTATTTGTTCATATACTTTAAGCGGTATGCTTAGCAGTGTTATACCCCTGTAATTGCTGCACTGTTTTTTATCGCCCTTTTTATGAATTGGTACTATTTGTCCTATTTCCCAGTCGCTTGGAATTTTTTCTTCTTTCCACGCTTTGTTGTAGACTTCTAGCAGTAATTTATTTCCTTCTGCTCCCATTTTCTTAATCATTTCTGGCCTAATCTTATCGTGTCCTGGCGATTTTCCGTTCTTAATCTTTTTTATTGCCATATCAAGTTCATCTTTAGTTATTTCATCTTGTTGGTCTTTTCTTTTATTTTGATCTTCTTCCTCTATATGTGTATTGTCATTTCCTGTTTCAGCCTCTAACAATTCTTCAAAGTACTCTTTCCATCTGTTCATTGTTTCAGTATTGTTTGTTGTTAGATCCCCTTGCTTGGTTTTTATTTTTGTGACTCGTGTGGCTTTCCCTTTCCTTAGAGTTTTCAATACTTTGTAAAATAGTTTTTGGTTTTTTCTGCTGTCTTCCTCCATTTTCTCTCCAAATTCTTGCCATGCTTTATTTTTAGCTTCTGTTACCATGTTCTTCACTTTTGTTCTTTGGTATTTATATATGTTATATGTGTTTTCTGATTTATTTGCTAAATATTCTCTCCAGAGCTTCTTTTTTAATTTTATCTGTGTTTTTAATTCTCCGCTCCACCACCTCGTTCTTTTCTGTTGGTTGTTTACTTTGGTACTCACTCCACATGAGTCTCTAGCTGCTTGAGTAATTATTTCTTTAAACCTTTGCCATGTTTCTTCCAATGTCATTTGTTTTAAGTTTGTTGTTTCATTATGTATTAGTGTGCTTACTATTTGTTCGTACTTGTCTGCCACTTCTTTTTCTTCTAATTTATATGTCCTTATTGTGTCTTGTTTTATTATTTGTTTATCTTGCTTCGTTGTTTAGCCTTTTTATTTTTGCTTCGACAAGATAATGGTCGCTGTATATTTCTGGCCCTCTTTTTACTCGAACGTCTTTAATAAGTTTTTTGTTGTGCGTTTCTACTAATACATAGTCTATGATAGATCTGTTTCTTGTGTTTGGTGCTTGTCGAGTAAATTTGTGGATATCCTTGTGTTTAAAAAATGTATTGGTTACTATTAAGTTATATATCGTACAATAGTCTATTAACCTATCTCCATTGTTATTTCTTTTATTCTCGCCATATCTTCCTATTACATTTTCTGACCCATTTCTCTTTACTCCTACTCTTCCATTAAAATCACCTGCTACAAATAATTCTCCTTTGCTACTTTCTGTAATTCTTGCCAATTCTTCCCAGAATTTATCTTTTATTTCTTTTGTAGTTTTTTATTCTTTATAAAAATCTACCCAGTTTTAAATGATAAAATTCGTATGTTTCTACTTGTAGATGAAAAAAGTAAAACCAATTTGTGAAGTGGTTTACCTAAGCTTTCAATTTGCAATAATTTTCTCACCTGGATTGCATTAGAACCAAAATTACCAAATGTGTTCTAAGTAAAGGCCGGATTTATATGCATTTGTTTATATTTTTTAATAGTCGATTTCACATTAATTTAAAGTTTTCTTTGCGTTTCAAATGATTCTAAATATTGTAATATCACTTTTATTGTGTATACAGTTGCATATTTCCTTGCATATATAGTCCTTTTTGCAATTTTTTAAATTATATTGTTATGAAAATTTTAAAATCGTAAAGCTTATTTGGGTTTTTCAAGAAATTTAAATGTAACTTTTTTCGGAGTGCTAAAATATTGCTTTGTACACTTTTTATCCGATTTTACTCGGCACCTGCGGCATCGGAAAAATCGGTCAACTAGGAATGTGGTCAACTTACAAGATTTTCTATTTCAAATTTTGGAACTCACTTATAGCTCTGCACTAAATAAACTAAACAAATTCAGCAAGAGATACAGTTTTAGAAGGGGTAGTCAAAATAATGTTGATGTAACCATTATGCCGGCCACAGACACAGAGACTTACCTTAGGACTTGCGTGTGCATTCCAAACAGTTCAAACACTCACATGTGTGGTTGAAACTTGAAGACTTATTTGGAATGCGTATTCTAAAAAGTCTGTCACAAAAATATCTGGCGCTGCTAGATTTTTTCCCCGTACAGTTTTGAATGCACTGGGAAGCCCCTACGTGTGTGGTGCAAAACTGCACGCTTAAAACAGTTTTATCCAGTGTCGTGTCCAAATAATATTTGTCATCAATATGGTTACTGCACTTTTCTTCTTCACAATGCAAGCACACTCCAATGCCATCAAAGTTCGTACTCTGATAAAACCGACGACATTTTGTGCCGACGGTTAACCTAAAACTGTATAAGTCGCTACATGGGTTTGCGTGCACATTCAAAAATGCATCTGTGGCCGGCTTTGCAGCTCCATAATATCAATTATCACACTTACCTTCAGCACATGCTCTGAATGTAAGTGGTCAACATACAGGGGTAGAAATAAATGTAAAAGTATTAAAAATCAGTGGTCATAGTCAGGGACTGAGAAAAATTGGTCATCTTAGTCACGTTTTATTGTATCAACTCTCTAAATACCGGTAGCAAAATGAAGCTTTCCTTTTCGTTAAAATAAAAGACGCAGATTTATGAAATACGTTATGCAAATCAATCTTTAGTTTTGAACAGTAGCGATTATTAGTTGGTTGAAAGTGCATTAAATTTGCTATTTTAGAAATGCCTAAAGTGAAAGTATTCAAAAGTCAACAAATACATGAATGGATATCAAAATCTGAACATCTCACTACTAACAAGAAAACCATTTTTGATCAGATCTGTTCCAAACACGTTAACTAATTTTATGTTTAATATTTTTGCTAGATTAGTAAATTCTTATTTAGTAAATTGATTTTTTAAATGAAAGATATCAACACCTGAACACAAATTTACAAGAAAATGCAAAAAAAGTATCTTGTTTGTATCTTGCCATAATTGTATTTTATCAATATTGGAAACACGTTTAATTTAGTCCTCCTAGTCTCTAGTATTTATTTTTCTTCATATTAATATTCAATTGAAAATTTTGTGTGCCTATTTTGATTTTATAATGCATATTTTCCAAATTTAAATGCATATTTTATATTTTCAGTGCATATAAATTTGGCTTTTAGTTATAAGTAGAAGAAAAATTGCCTGCACGTAGGAGAAACCATTTTATTGAAAGGAAATAGTTCTTAAAGCATTTGTGTGAAGTGTGGTGAGTATGGAACAAGCAAGAAAAAAATAGCAGCATTTGAATAGTGGTGCTTTAGAATAATATTGAAAATGAAGGGTATCATTGAAGAAAGAATTATAGAGAAGATATGAAACTGAAAATAAAAAACAAAAGCAAGGAGAAATATGCTCTGAGTAAACGGAGATGACTATTAAGTGAGAGTCATATTTATTTATTTCGTCGTTTTTATTGTTTCCCCTTAGTGCCATTATAGCGATTCCTCGGTAATATACAGGGTGTCTAATTTAAAATACAAAAGTTGGTATTATTTCTGACTAACCCTGTACAGTTACAGAAACGGTTTTTTCCTTCCTAGATGCGCCGTTTTTACCTATACAGGGTGTTATTTAAGTACGTGGCCAAACTTCAAGAGGTAATTCTTTGAGTGATTCTAAGACGAAAAGTTTATATAAACATAGGTCCGGTAATGCTTCGTTTTTAAGATACAGGGTGTCAAACATTTTTTGTAAATAATTCTTTCGTAAAAATTTTAATAATCCTTCAGCCGATTTTGTTGAAATTTGTCAGTGTTTTTTATGGTAGAAAGAGGCTAATTTAGCCCTAACTAGATTAAAATTATTAAGTTCAGTGGCGTCCCGGTGGGCACCTTAACCAATATTTTTGACAAAAAAATGGGCGCCACTGACTTCTTTAGAACTTTAGAACATTAAGCAGCTAAAAATACAACTTTTTTGTCTCTTAATTTTTTTTTTTCGTATCTTGCTCCGTTTTTGAGAAAAAAAATAAAAATAACTTTATTGCATGTCCATGGACAGCAAAAAAACATTTTTTAATAATTAATAAAATACAAAAAATATTTTTTAGCTAGCATTAATTTTTATAACAATTTCTAAGACTAAAATAGACTATTGATATGGAAAAAAATAACAGGTACACCCCAGTTTTTGATAGTTTGGTAGTTTTAATTTTGTATTATGTTGTCCCAGGGACATGCAATAAAGTGATTTTTATTTTTTTTCTCAAAAACGAAGCAAGATACGAAAAAAAATAAAGAGACGAAAAAGTTGTATTTTTAGCTGTTTAATGCGAAAAAGAATATAAAAGTTCTAAAAAAGTCAGTGGCGCACATTTTTTTGTCAAAAATATTGGTTAAGGTCCCCGCCGGGACGCCACTGAATTTAATAATTTTAATCTAGTTAGGGCTAAATTAGCCCCTTTCTACCATAAATAACACTGACAAATTTCAACAAAATCGGCTGAAGGATTATTAAAATTTTTACGAAAAAATGATTTAAAAAAAAAAGTTTGACACCCTGTATCTTGAAAACGAAGCATTACCGGACCTATGTTTATATAAACTTTTCGTCTTAGAATCACTCAAAGAATTACCTCTTGAAGTTTGGCCACGTACTTAAATAACACCCTGTATAAGTCTGGCAATTTTGAAAAATTCATCTCCGGTAGTTTTTGAAATATTTGCTATATTTACACCCTGTATATACAGTGTGTCCAAGATAAGGAGGGCCAGTATGGGGGTCTCGGTAACTGTAAGAGATGCAAATTTGGTTAAATGGGAAGAAAGTTGCGCAATTAAAGGACTAACAAAATTACGTCTAGAAATCCTTGATATGATTCTTCGTTTTTGAATTATCTCAAAAAAACCGAATTTTTGGATTTTCTATTAATATTAAAGTTAGAGCGAAACTGATTAAACTTCCTTAAAGCAACTTTTAGTGGACTTAACGATTACGTTATCAAATTTTTTATCCGACTTTTCGTCTTCGAGAAACCATCATCAACTTCATTTTTTTAAATACGGTCCTGGTTTTTTTTTAATGCAAAATTTGTGAAGTCCTTTTTATTCTGAATTCAACAATGTACCACATGTTATGGTTTAATTACGTTTCGAGCTATTTTTGATCATCACCAGAAAATTTTTACGATACGGACCTGCATTTCTCATAATTTTGTAAAAATAAGTTCACACAGTAAGTTAGGCGTTTTTAGATGCCGTTAAAATATTGAAATGCACATCATAATGTCATAATTCTGATACATTAATTTAATAGCCGACCAATAACTATTAACAATAAACAACAAATAAATGAACAAAAGATAGACAGAAAGAATAACAAAACGAGCATTGAATCAATGTAGTAATAGGTATTCAAAGTTTTGAAACTTTGAAACAGAAGAAGAACTTAGAAGATTGGTTCTTGAAGCCTTTCAAAGTACAACGCCAGCATTGCTGAATAATGTTTTAGATTCTACAGTTAGAAGATGTTATTTATGCTTAGAGAATGATAGCAACCTTTTTGAATACCTTCCATAAATTTAATACCTATTAAATTGTTTCGATGTTCGTTTTGTTATTCTTTCTGTCTATCTTTTGTTCATTTATTTGTTATTTATTGTTAATAGTTATTGGTTGGTTATTAGATTAATGTATCAGAATTATGACATTATGATGTGCATTTCAATATTTTAACGGCATCTAAAAACGCCTAACTTACTGTGTGAACTTATTTTTACAAAATTATGAGAAATGCAGGTCCGTATCTTAAAAATTTTCTGGTGATGATCAAAAAAAGCTCAAAACGTAATTAAATCATAACATGTGGTACATTGTTGAATTCAGAATAAAAAGAACTTCACAAATTTAGCATTAAAAAACCAGGACCGTATTTAAAAAAATGAAGTTGATGATGGTTTCTCGAAGACGAAACGTTGGATAAAAAATTTGATAACGCAATCATTAAGTCCACTAAAAGCTGCTTCAAAGAAGTTTAATCAGTTTCGCTCTAACTTTAATATTAACGCCAGAATATAATAAAATAGAAAATCCAAAAATTCGGTCAGCCGATGATCTTCGCCTAAACATACCAAAGACTCAATGTATCGTTTGCGGAAATCGGATAGACAATGCTTTTGCTTTCTTATACAAAAATAACCACATTCAAAATACGGAACAAGTTTCTTTCCTTGGTGTAAAAATAGATAAAAGACTACTGGAAGGCGCATGTAAAGGTCGTGGCAATTAGTGTATCTAAATATTGTTATGCCTTAAGAATTATTGCTGAGAGTGTCTGTGTAGACGTAGCTATGTCAGCCTATCATGCTTTTTTATCGTCCAAGATAAGGTATGTTCTTATCTTCTGGGGAAACTCATCAGGAATGGACAGAATTTTAATACTTCAAAAAAGTTCATGATGCGCGTTCATGCTGCGTGTGCTGGCGCCACTCGGGCTTACGATCGGCATGTCTCGCGCCAGTGCTTACGGACGGCCAGCATAGGCTCTTATAATATAAGATTGGACTTCTTTATGTTTGTTTATAATAATAAGGATCTTTTTGAAATTACTACTAATAAACATTGTTACACAACTAGACATAAGGCTAACCTAGTAACAGAAAAATGCAACTTTAGTTATATTAAAAAAATGTTTTCTATACAATAATAAAAATTTACACATTGTTTTCCAGAGAGTGCAAAGCTTGTCTCAAAGCCGAGTTAAAACTGTAATAATGAATTATTTAATCAGTAAAGCGTTTTATAACATAGGGGGACTTCCATAATGATTCAGATAGGTATGTTTTGGTGGTGTTGTGATTTTCTTTACGGCTGTGCAAGTGGATTTTCATATCGTGAATGTTTGGAAGGTCTGGTGTGTCAAAATGTCCATGGTTAATTGTATAGGTTTTAAAATAATTTTCTCGTTTCTTCTCCAAGAGAGGCTAGGGAGATTCAGTATCTTTCTTCTTCTATTATTATTTTTGGTACCCTACTTTAGCTTTTCTACCCTTTATTCTTTCTTCTCTTGGTGTGTAACAATTAATTCTGGATTTTTCTTTTTCATGGGTTTCATTGTAAATTCCAGTTCCTTTCAATAATTGTTTCTTTTTCATGATCTGTTTTTTTGTTTTCCTACGAGTACTCTTGATACTATATCCATTTTTTCACTTTTACTTGAATGTCCATTTTGTCTCTTATTAATCGTTCCACTTCTTGATTTATCTGATGTTCTTCTACCGTACATGCAAACAAAATTGAAAACCTACTAGATGTAATTCTTTTAAGACGCCCAGTATATTCACACCTTTTATAATTAAATTATTTCTACATTTTTCTCTATCTTGTTTCTCATGTTTTTTACTAAATTTCCCTTTTAATTCTATTTTATCTCTTCTAGTTTGTTTATAATTTTGCCCATCTCTTCTTCTTCCTGTTGAATATTTTCTCTTTCTGAATTTAAAAAAAAATTTTTTGTGGTGTTCTTCATATTTTTGCATTTAAATTTCTTTATACTAGCCAGGACTGTGCAGTTGGTAAAAAAAATCCGGCTTCGATTCCTGGTACTTTAGTAGTTTGAATCAGACTCCCAGCTCCGATAGTACTAGAATATTGATAACCCTTCCCCTCATTGTTTTTCATCTACCTGATAAACTCTGCCAGCTCATGATGAATTTTACAAGCTTTGGGAATGTTGTTGATTATAATAAATTACATAGTTATAATCTTTTTAAATATTTACTATTTAGAATCATAAATTAATATAACAACGTAATGAAAGTCGTGATTTTTATCAACCCTGGGTCTGAGTCTTCAAATAATCAGTAGTACCATTCAAATAGTTTTTAGTTTTTTTACAAAAAAAATCTTGTAAAGTGATAGCCAGAGTCGGATAATTTATACAGACTCCAACTCCCGACTCCGACTCTACAGCGCTGATGCTAGCATTACTATGTGCTCTTGGTCTTCCTGTTGTAACTTGTTTTTTTATTCATAGGTACATTCTTCTACAGTGGCACAGTGTACTTGACCTTCTAAAATTTAATTTGCACTCTAAAACCTGTGACTGCGCCGTACCGGCTTTGCCTGCCATCGTAATGTTGGTTGTAATGTAATCTGAATTTTAGAAAAACCAAATACATAATGATATATACTATCGAAATAGCAATACTTTTGTATAATAAATGGTTTTTGTTGTTTCTTTAGCTGCTATAATGTGTACTAAACCTCTAAATTAATTCACTTTAAAGTAAACCGTTTCAGATGTCTCATTGTTATGGATTAGGGCAGTGGTTCTCAACCTTTTTGTATTTGAGCCCCCCATTTCCATATAAATATTATTCGCCCCCCTCTCCTTTCAATGAAGTAACCGAACTCCACATGGGGGGCCATTAACAATGTGGTAACAAAAAGGTAATCGATGGGCATCGCTACAGGGAGTCTGGAAACAGTGCCACAGGTAAAATTTTTTTCAAAGTTCAATGTCATTGATCTTTCTGGAGCCTAAAATTTTGATGAAAACCAAAGAAAGTGAAAGAAATTTAATACCGCACATACACTTTTTTTTCTTCTAGAAATAAGTAGAGAATGCGTTTTTAAGCTATTACCAAATGTTATTGTAGTTGGTCACTTAAAAGGGTTTACACGGAACTTCCATCGCATGAATTAGATCAATTTGCAAATAGAAAACAAGTAGTCCGCTGGATTTGAACTCCGCACTCCCAGGCGAATATGTGACTAGAGTTTTTGGTATGCTGCTAGAATAACTGCGCCACGGCGCATTCAAATTCAAGGAATTTCTGCTGCTTTATAAAGATACTATATTATTCTGTCCCATTTCTGATGTTTACCCTTTATCTGTTAGGTCTCATTTTCGCCAATAATAAAGCCTGAGCTATATGCAAATTATTACTTTTGTATTTTGTAAAGAAAAGAAGTGGAAGTTGTGACACTAACAGCCGGTCTTATAAAGGCCACTAATCTGTCGTTAACTTTAATTCGCCGCTGTTAAAATAAACAAAAGTGCATCAAAATTTGTTTACTAATGAATAAAATGTCATAAGCACTAACGTTTTGATGCGCTTTTGTTTATTTTAACAGCGATTTAAAGTTAACGTCAGATTAGTGGCCTTTATAAGACCGGCCGTATATATTTTGAAAAATTAAAGGCAACTAGAGGTAAAAGTATCTTAACGTTCCTAATAATACTGAAACAACAAAAGGAACCACTCGGTAATTCAAACTAAAAAATTTGAAAATAAAACAAATTGAAAAGCGAGCCGAAGAATCATCATGGAAGGGACGTTTCTTGTAATTGTTTTACTCTGAACGTCCCATGTAAGTGATTCTAAACAATTTTAAGAATCAAAGGAAAATAGGGCTAAAAATATTATAACAAGCCCAATAATATTGATACACTGAAGCGAAACAGTTGGTTATGCGAATTACATCAATTATCAATTTAACAAAATTTCCGGCGGTGGGATTCGATCTAAATCACCTGCATATGCGATTGTAACCGCATCGATATGTTACAGTGAGCCATATAGCCCCACTGGTAAAAGTGCTACGCGCAGCTGTATTTAACAGAACGGTCTTATTGTTGAAACGTTTTAACTCCTTTTCGGTATTATCCTGTATCTGTTGGATCTTATTTCCGGCAAGTGTAAAACCTGACCTATGTGCAAATTATTACTTTCATCTATTTCTCAGTTAACACAAAAATAAGTAAAACTTAATTTTCTTAAGGTGCTCACTGTGTATATAGTCTGAAATTTTCTTGGTTTCATGCCAAGTAAATATATAATCTGCATGGAAAATATCGTCATCCTCCAACAAATAGTTTTTGAGTTATACTGTCAACAGACAGGATTGAGAAAACATGTTTTTCGTCATCTAGAGACCCTAAAACGTGAAGATTTGAAGAAATCTGGGAAGTTTTTTTGCGATTACAATACTCCCTTCGTCCTTTAGACGAGGGAAGTGAAAACGAAAATGTTATAAACCAGAGAAGCAAAGCTCGCTCTCAACTGTCGTCATAGGTAATAATGTACACAAAATATTTAATAATTTTACACTTTCCGAAAATGTATCACAAAGGTTATTATTTATAAATTACTGAATAATTAATTATTAATTGTAAAATTCACCGTTGTTCAAAAAATAAGTTTTGAAATATATATTGATATGTACCTACCTACATACAGGAGTAGCAGTTTATTTTATTACTAGTGAATCACTCGAGCTACGCTTCGCTTCGCTAATTACACGATTTAATAAATTAAATATAATTTAATTTTACTTTACTTTTTCGTACTTTTTTTGAAAATAAAAACCGGTCTACGATCTAAGTCTAAAAATTAGCAAAATTTTAAGCTATCATACAATTTAATCGGTCCAGTATTTTCGGAGGAGATAGCGAACAAAGATACATACAAAGATATGGTATTGATTAGAATGTAATATATTTTATGTTCTTTTTTATTCAATAAATAGATGTTTTACTGTCTTTTCTAATTTTTACGTGTCCCTCTTTGAAATATCTCGGGGCCCCTTAGGGGGCGCGCCCCACAGGTTGAGAACCATAGGATTAGGGGATTTACCATTTAGTGACTCTTTCTTGGAATTTAATTCTGACAATAAAATATGCCAAACATCGATTCTGTGAGTTTATTGCTTTGAATTCTTCTTTTGTATCGATAATTGTTGTCATGGCTCCAGTTACTTATTCAGTGGAAGAGTTGGTCGACATGGTTTTTGTTTATGGATTAGCCAACAGAAATTCGACATTAGCTTTACATTTGTACGGTGAAAGATACCCCAACAGAAGTCTTCTCTAGAAATAAATGTTTGGAAGAGTCTTTCAATAATTACGAGAGACGGGAAGTGTGAAAATAGAAACAACTAAGAATGAGAGATCAGAATTAAAATAATTTTGAATAGAGTTGAAGAGGATTCAATGACTAGTACTGGAAGAAGTGCTGCTACCGGGAAATACAACCAAAGACACTGTTCACAAGGTCTGAAAGGAGCAATTTTTGCATCCATAGCACTTTTAACCGGTTCAAGCCTTGGATGAAGGAGATGAAAATGAAGAAAACGTTGTTTTTCATTGTATTTTCCAACAAGGCAATTTTGACCAAGACCCCCTTCATTTTTGGATAGGGAGTTATTTAGAGAGTTTAGTTTATTCCGAACCTACTTACGATTTGGGTCATTTGAGAAATAGAATTGTAAATGCTTTCCACAATATAAGGCAAAATCCGGGAATACGAATACGAGACTCACTTAAAAGAATAATTCGTGCGTGCATTCACAGTAATGGTGGACATATTGAACATATGCTGCAAAAAATAAATTTTTGACAGTTTTAAACGACTTCTTAGAATTATCTGATGCTGCACCAGAAGTCATGATACCATTTGCATTATTTTATATGTGTGAACCGGGATTCTCAAATTTATTTAGAATGTAAATATAGAAATAGGTTAGAAGTCGAACCTCCACTCAGGCTGAAATTAAGTTCGATAGAGCTAAACGTAATAAAACTTATATTTAAAGAAACGCTCGTAAGTCACACTGAACTTGCTTGAATATTATATGTATAGGGTCCGGCAACGATGGTTTTTTTTTAATATAAAAATATACAGTGCGTTTCATTTAAAAGAATCCAAAATGATAAAATTTTACACTCTAAAGGTAATTCACGAAAAAGATAATTTTTTGGTAACATTTTTCTTCATTCAATTGTTTTTTGTTACAACAGCTCAGCAGCCACCTGAATTTCATAATTTTTGTGCATAAAATCGTTAATATCTCCAAAACAGTTGACGTTAGACCCATACAACTAGTTATCAAACCGATTAGCATTTCAATACAAAACTTGTATAGGGAATTTCATTAAAAACAGGTAAGTTTGATTCGCTACACTTTTTTGAGACACCCTGTATAATAAAAACTATTTTAGTAATGTGCATCGCCATTGTTCCTACAACTTTTATATACACAATATTTATGTAACTCTCATTGTCTTAGAAATATCTTCCACCGTTCCCTATTGTTGCCGGACCCTGTATGTTATATTTGAATTTTTAGGTGAATGAATACTTATTTAACCCTAAAGTGTGTTACATTCATTTTGACGTAAACATCTATTTTTGTCTAATTTCCTAACATTAACTAATCCTAGCGATTTATGTCGCCTTAGTTTTCCCTTAAAGCTACGTAATTGCTAGGTAAATTTAAAAAGATAGGTGCTTGGATTC